>CALYDF020009791.1:0-10504 GCA_944474145.2 Dicrocoelium dendriticum
AGAGTGCGTAGTCCATGTATATCTCGGTAGTTTGGAAAAGACAAAGAAAACCATACTGGTCAAATAAGACTAGGCTAGGGCAGAGCACTGACAGTTGGTTGTCCGATCGAAGAAGGATTGAAGGCAGAGCATTCAGTTCTCGGTACAATGGGCGGTAATGTCACAGTAGACGGGGAGCGGGAGACCGATCAAACAAAACTGAATTATTCGGCACACTGAGGTTGGGTCGTACAGTAAAGGTTGGAAGATAGGTGGTGTGAATTAGTAAATGGACAATTTAGAGAGGGAAGTGGCTATATTAAGATAAGGTGAACCAGTCCAGCAGGCTGCCAAGGTGAGGAAGACATGGCTTTGATTCCACAGATCTACACCGCCTATATCTCTGTAGACGCGAAGAAGTCAAGGGGAAGCAGACTGGGTGAATTAGACAAGGGCAGGACACTGTGAGTCGGCTCACCGGCTGAGGGAGCAATAAAGACAGAACAAGGTAAGGGGAGGACAGAGTCGAGATAGAAAAGGTTTATAGACAATTGATGGGAAGGTCAACGTTGCTCTCCAGGTAATGGGGACAAAGCGTTAAGTCTTCCGAACAACGGTCGCTAACATTACCACAGTCGGAGAAAATGAGACAGATCAGACGGGAGTGGATTAGTCGGCGCATTGTGATTGAGTCGTATAGTTCAATTTAGGAGATATGTGGAGTGAGTCAGTAGGATTGGACGGGTCATAGATAGAAGTGGTTGTATTAACATAGGGCGAACAAGTCTAGCAGGCTGTCGAGGTGAGGAAGACACTGATTTGAATCGACCGAGCCTAGACCGCTAACATCCCGGTAGCCTGGTAGAAATCCCAGAGTATGTGACTGGTCAGATGAGGCAAAATTTGGACAGAGCACTGAGGGTTGTCCGTCCGCTTGAAGAAGAATTGAATGTACAGGTTAGAGTTGGAAGTGCTTATACTAATAAAGTGTGAACATGTCTAGCAGGCTGTCAACGTAAGGGAGACGTAGTTTTGCGTCTACGTAGCCTAAACAGTTTAAACCTTGCTGGTATGGAAAAGGTCAAAGAAGCAGACCGGTTAGATGAGACTAGGTTATTGCAGGGCACTGAGAGTTGGCAGTCCGATTAAAAAAGAAATGAAAGCAGAGAGCGCCATAAGGAGGGTGAGAGTCCGGATGGTAAGAGCTTTACTTCTAAGGTGTGGAAAAGTCGATGAAGCTCGCTAGCTAATGGGGACCGAGCGTTCGGTCTTCCGAACAAACGCCGGTAACCTCACATCAGTCTGAGAGAACTCGGAGAGCAGGGGACCGATCAGACAAGACTGGATTAATCGGCACGTTGTGAATAAGTCGCACCTTTAAGGTGGGAAGACAAATAAAGTGTCAGCCCAGATGGACAGGTTTAGGATGGAAGTGGTTATATGAATATAAGGTATGCAAGTCAAGCAGGATCGCAATGTGAAAGAAATTGTGTGTTGGTTATGCAGAGCCTAAAACTGCAGTTTGATAGTCAAGAAGCAGTCAAAGAGGAGAATAGGGCAGGGCAATGAGAGCTCGCTCTCCGGTTGAAGCAGTAACAAAGACAGAGCGCTATAAGGAGAAGCCAGAGCCGAGAGTAAACGTTTGCGGATAAGAAGTGCTACAGCTAACGTGGCTCTCTAGGTAATGGTGACAGAGCGTTCAGTCTTTCGGGCAGTGGCCGGCAGGGTCACAAAAGTCGGAGAGAAGACCCATCAGACGAGACTTGATTGGTCGGCGCATTGTGATTGTGTCGTAGAGTTCATTTGGGAAGATAAGTGGAGTGAGTCAGTATGATTGGACAGGTCAGGTAGAAGTGGCTATATTAACATAGGGCGAACAAGTCCAGCAGGCTGTCTAGATGAAGGAGGCACTGCTTTGAACCGACCGAGCCTATACCGCTAACCTCTTGGTAACCTGGTAATAGTCCCAGATCTGGTGAAACCCGAACCATGCAGCTGGTACTACGAGGAGGCTATTCGGCTAGCCATATGCAAATATCGGCGTCTAAGTGGGGAGCGGTACAATCGCTCATAACCGGCAAAAGTACAATATTGAAAATGGTTGGTTCTTTGTTGTCACAGACAGAGAAGTGCTATGGTAAGCAATCTGCGGTGTAATGCAGCGATAGAGATTTTGGTCGACGATTACGGACCTACCCACTGAACCAACGGCCAAGTGGCGCGGCGCATGCGAGCCAAAGCGTGGGCACTGCCGTCTTGTAGTGAGGCAACACAAGGCTGTCGGAAATAGAGTGGCCGTGAAAAGGGCTGTGGGGTCGTTGATGAAGTTATAAGAAAGCTGAGGTACTTACCAGTTCTGACTAACCAGGGGCATGAGAACGTCCTTGCGGCCACTTATGAAACCTGAGTAATGGTTATGCTGGATGCCGAGTGGTTTGTAACGCACGGAAGCATGGGCGAGCGTTGTGTGACTGCAATGTGATTCATTGGAGCAGGCTCACTTACTTGTAAGCAAGGAAGGAACTGTAACTCGTCAGACGGAGTAGGGTGCAGGACATGCGGGCAAGCTGGTGGGCAGGTAGCCCTGCAAGCTTGTTGATGGAAAGGAAGTGTTAAACATCAAACATCCTACATACTCGGTTTCCAAGAAATTCATGTCAACATGCATGTATGAGGTGTACGAAGACGGCACACAGTAAACAACGATGGGCTGGTGGGCAAGAGGCGCAAGAGATATGGTGCTGAAAAGGAAGTCTTAATCACATAGCTATGTACTTACTCGGATTCTAAGGTAGATGCATCTCATCACTCATCAATGACGTGCAAGCAAACGTCCTACAGCAAACGACGATGGACTGGCGAGCAACTGGCGTAGGAGAATGACGTTAAAAGCAAGTCTGAATCACAGAAACGTCGACAAACATAATATACGGAGTCAACTGCGAAATGATATCCGCTGAATCCGTGGCATCAGCACGAGATTAAGTTATACCCCATACGCCATGGAGACAGTCTGGACCCGTCAAATGAAAGACCACGTATGCGGTCAGCACGAATTTGATCGCCTGTTACGCACAACAAACACGCCGTTCACATGGTGCATGTGTTGTTGAGCAGCAATAATGCCACCGCTTTATCTGATGTGCTACAACTTCACCGCCATCCACCATTGTCAACACACGATCCCCTTTAAAGAAGCTACTGCGTGCATGTAACTGTAAAGCAACTTAGCGGTTGTTAACGCAGCGGGAGGTCATGTTACCTAACCAGGATGTTTACATCGCTTCTGCGATAGCAGTGTTATACTCAGATAAGCAGTGGCAGTCCTGGTAACACACGACCAAGGGCCGGATAGTACAGGTACCTACAGATAGTACTAAGCAATGAGTGAAGTTTAAGGCTTAAGAGGTGCGAGGTAGGTCTGCATGTAAATGGGTCTCATCCCGATTTACTTGCATTCACTGAAACGTGGCTGCCTCAGAACATCACAGAAGGTGTAGTACATCTGTCTGGCTGCTCACTATTTAGATGGGGTCGTTTCGTTAGCCGACAAGGCGGGGCGTTGCGCTTTACGTTAGCTTTGGACATGACGTATTACGTACCAACATGTTTCGGTCGACAACTAAAACTGTCGAATATCTGTCGGTAGTGGTTAGCTATTCCTCAGCTCAACTTAAAGTTGTAGTTGTGTATGGAAGCTCCGGAAGTACTTCCAAAGAGGTGCTTGGATTTAATCGCTCCCGGTCGGCAAACAGGTGTTTGATACTGGGTGAATTCAATCTACCAGAAGTTTTACAGTCTTAACTGTCGACAAATTTGTGGGGCTGTTTCCGTTTGCTTTCGGCCCCATCTGGAATACTGCACCAAGGCAAGCCCGCCCAGCCTTGTTCGGGACAACCTGGAGCTCGAGGGGGTTTTGAGAGTAGGTACCAAATTGGTTGAGGGGTTGCGGTGCTAAACGTACCCCGAGCGTCCACTTAGTTTGCGTAGGTATTCACTGGACTATCGACGGCTTCGAGGAGACCTATCCTTACTTACAACATTTTAACAGCGAAGGTTGAACCGGACTTGAGTTGCCTATTTAGCTCGGCTAGGTTGCCTGGTATTCGCGGTCATTACATGAAGCTACACAAGTC
Source organism: Dicrocoelium dendriticum (assembly GCA_944474145.2). Classification (NCBI taxonomy): domain Eukaryota; kingdom Metazoa; phylum Platyhelminthes; class Trematoda; order Plagiorchiida; family Dicrocoeliidae; genus Dicrocoelium; species Dicrocoelium dendriticum. The sequence goes on from CALYDF020009791.1 coordinate 4,116, forward strand.
GCGTTCCGACCAGCTCAGGGCGGAATTTCGCTTATCGCGTAACGTTATCGAGCGCCGGAACTCGCTTTCAGAAAGTGTAGTCAGTGAACCTACGGTTAAGGGTTTCGAGCTTCAGTAGGAGGCTCTTGGGTGGCTACACGAAACCTTTCCCTTCTCCAGACCATACCTATCTTCCATGTTTGAGTTCATAATTTGTCATTCGCCTCACACTTGGGTGTTTTCCTTCATTTAAATTACTTTCCTTCCTCCTTCTTCCATGTTCTTTCCACGTCTTTCTTATTTCACGTGACCTACACAGCTCGGACTGCTAAGGCAGGGAACGTGGGCTGCAAGTGGCGGACCGGGATGTGGTTCGGGTGTTTTGTTTTAGATCTATCAACGCCTCCTAGCACATTATCATTTCCTGGCTCATTGATCCGCTTAAGAAGGAGCACTTAAGGGATTTTCCTATCGTTCAGTCCCATCTGGTTCTGAATCTGAGCAGACTTGCAATAACCTTGTCTCAAGCCACTATATTTCTCGACTGCGTGTTTCTTAACGCCGAACGCCACTTACGTGACTGAGGCATTATGAGAGAGGCAGGCTTGAAACAGATGAGATATACTTTAACTTCCAGCCTTTGGTGTACCGTACATGGCGACATGTATGCGCAACTGATTTTATCGCCAAAATGAATGCTGGAAACCCCGTCACAAAGGTAACCCGTTGAAACCTAGAAGCCTCCAAGATCTATGCTGACTCACATGTAACAGCTTCTCAAAGCGAACGCCCGAAAATATAGTACACATGAGGGTTGATGAAAGGAAGTTCAGAAAAGGGGTTCTTAAAGCTCTAGGGCTTATCCTTCGACCGTAGTAAATCCCACGGTACCTTCCACAGCACATTAGGACCAAGAAACCTGGCAAACGCGCAAACGTGTGGCATTCCATCCATTGCACATAATGGAATCAATCAGGCAAATATTGATTACATACAACCACATCCTATTACACCATAAAATGTGCTATGTAGTTTGGAACCTCCAAGCAATTGCGCCATCTCCGATGATACGCCATGGCGCCTCAGTACGAAAAGTACCTTAAATACCGTCACGCGTGGAAAGTTACGCAAACATTGGGCTAATGTCACGGCGCAATAACCTTAAATGCTTCACTCGCCGCCGTAGACTTGAAAACTAGACAACCTACGTGAGTAAGGAAGGAGCCACCAAAGTTTACCTAGCCACATATTCGTACAAGCAAAAATAAGGAATATCATCACGTTAGTTACGGAGTAGTTTACGTGGTATTTATGGTGCCCTTGTTACAGGAGGGCGCGTAACCGAGGCAACAGCTGAACACACATTGCATGTATATAAACTTCCGGGGAAAGCAATCCTACGGCGACATGCACTGTATGTATCCGGGAATCAGATAAAAACATAAAAAAGGGAAAATATATAATGATGATTGAAAGCTGGGCTGAAGGGAATCGCCTACCCGTGCGGTCGATCAGGCAATCGAGCGAGCGGAAGAATGCGTTTTCAAACACCCGGCGAATTGGACTTTTGCCTCAGAGTTGAGAGGACAGTGTTTTCGGCGGCATTTTCTGGCTACGTTGGCAGAGTTTTTGTTAACACGTTTTTCGTGGTCAAGGCTGTTGGAATTTTGATTTTTCTTCGGCTGGGCTAGAATTGCTTCGGAGAAATTCCTGGGTGGTTTATTCGGAATAGCAAAAAAGGGAAGCTCTAAAAATGGCGACGGACAAGCACGGAAATGTTACAAATTTTTCTGCCGAACATTTTCAAAAGCTGCTTCTTCAGCAACCATCCCAGATGGAAGCACAAATGAAACTGATTGAAAGTTTAACGCATTGCTTAAACGTACAATCAAACGGAGCAACTACACGGGACACGCAGGCTGTTTCACTTGATCTTCTTACGAATTCAGTCACTGAATTTCATTATGATGCTGATTCCGAATCCACTTTTGAGGCGTGGTTCAAACGTTGGGACGATATGTCCCAGACGGATTTCAGCCGTCAAGATGATTCATGGAAAGCGCGCCTTTTGCTCCGCAAGCTCGGAACTAATGAACATAGAAGATTCCTTGACCACATATTGCCCAAAGAGCCGAAGTACATCACTTTCAACGAGGCAGTGGCAACACTCAAAGAAATTTTTGGTGAGTCGACATCATTGTTTAGCATTCGCTATAAATGTCTAAAAATTGTAAGGCGTGATACAGACGATTATGGGGCATTAGCAGACATGATTAACCGTGAATGTGAACGTTTCAAGTTACGCTGTTTGACGGATGACCAGTTTAAGTGTCTTATATTTTTCAGTGCTTTACAGTCTCCACGTGACGCGGAAATCCGCACTCGGCTCCTTGCTAAGTTGGATCAAGATCCAGATTTGACATTGAATTTCCTTGAATACGAATGCAAACGTTTGATTACTTCGAAACACGACAACGCTATGATTGAGCAGAGTCGCCCCACCATTGCCAAAACTGTACATGCTGTGCAAAGAGCAAGAAAATCTGGCTCGAATAAGTCGTTCAACAGAAAGCCGAACAAGCCGCCTACACCTTGTTGGTCATGTGGTGAATGGCCTTTCGCACGATACTGTCCATTCAAGCGTCATATTTGTGATAAGTGCCATAAACGCGGCCACAATGAAGACTTCTGCCATCAGTCCCGGCCAAGAAATGTGAAGCAGTCCTACCGAAGGAAGAATTTCAGAAAACCTGACGCAGAATCACTATCGGTGATTGCTACGTTTCACAGCGATTCTAAAACACGCCGCCGATTTATCACTGTGCTTATCGACGGAAGCCCAACCCGGCTGCAGTTCGATACGGCATCAGATATAACGATCATTTCCAAGAACACTTGGAAGCACATAAAGAAGCCGAAAATGATTGATTCCAACAAAATCGCTCACAATGCATCCGGTGGAGTGCTGAAGTTGGTCGGAGAAATAAATTGCAAAATTGCATTCAACGGAGTGGAAAAGGCCGGAACCTGCTACTTGTCTGATCGACCAAACTTGAACCTCCTTGGACTTGACTGGATGGAAAAATTACAACTGTTTGATGTTCCCATGAGTCAGATTTGCAATACAGTACAAACCGACCCAGTACATTCATCAGCGTCGACAGAAGAGATGACCAGAAAGCTAGAGCAGCTAGCTAAAAGTTGTGGCAACTGCGCTACCGCCTCAAGGGCACCGCCAAAGACTGAACTCCGCTCATGGCCTAAACCAACTAAACCTTGGAGTCGTGTTCATGTAGACCTTGCAGGCCCAATCAATGGCCAGAACTTTCTTATAGTGGTCGACGCTTATAGCAAGTGGCCCGAAGTATTCCTCATGAGAAGCAAGAAAAGCAGGGCAACCGTCTCTAGGTTGCGACAAATTTTCAGCATGTTCGGCTGCCCTGAATCATTAGTGACGGACAATGGAGCACAGTTTACTTCGGCCACATTCATGGAATTCTGCCAACGTTGCGCCATCAAACACGTGCGGTCTCCACCATTCCACCCACAATCAAATGACCAAGCGGAGAGGTTTGTGGATACATTCAAACGCGCTCTCCTCAAATCCAAGAGGGAGGGAGACATAGAGGAGGTGATCGACCGCTTCCTATTTGTGTACCGATCTACCCAAAATCCACAAACACCGGGTGGAATATCACCAGCAGAGACAATGATGAAGAGAAAACTTCGCATGCCATATGATGCAGTTCGGCCCTCCTCAGAGTCCATAGCTGGTGAAAGAAACCTAAAGATGGAACGTGATTTTAATCGGCGGTTTGGTGCCAAGCAACGTTCGTTTAGACCGGGTCAGCCAGTAATTGTGCGTGATTATCGGGGTGGACACGCAAAATGGACGCCGGGAGCGATCCAGTGCAATCGCGGAAGCGTCATTTACGACGTGCTGGTTGGAACGCAGGTATGGGTACGCCATGCAAACTAACTGCGAACAACAATGTGTCAGCCACGAGCAATAGAATCCGCCAAGCTTTCATTTGACCTGTTGACAGACAGCTTCAACTTGCCTACAGAGCCAGTAGAAGAACCCTGTCATCAGACGAATAGTACCAGACCGCAGAGTACGGAATTCGAATCCAGAACACTACGGCCAAGGCGATGCACCGGTAGGCGAAGAATCACTTCCAGGAGGCTCCAGGTTATTCCCGGCTAGCATCCTGAACAACGGCAGTAGCTGCAGGAGGGGTGGTTTCCGGGAATGAGATAAAAACATAAAAAGGGAAAATATATAATGATGATTGAAAGCTGGGCTGAAGGGAATCGCCTACCCGTGCGGTCGATCAGGCAATCGAGCGAGCGGAAGAATGCGTTTTCAAACACTCGGCGAATTGGACTTTTGCCTCAGAGTTGAGAGGACAGTGTTTTCGGCGGCATTTTCTGGCTACGTTGGCAGAGTTTTTGTTAACACGTTTTTCGTGGTCAAGGCTGTTGGAATTTTGATTTTTCTTCGGCTGGGCTAGAATTGCTTCGGAGAAATTTCTGGGTGATTTCTTCGGAATAGCGAAAAAGGGAAGATCTAACAGTATGAAGTGTCTGTTGCAAGTTCGGTTGAAGGAATATTAAAGGACTGATTCCTCATTAATGCTCCCAATATTCACGGTAAAAGGAGCCTGAATTGCAAATTCCGTTAGCATAAATCTTACTAATTGGCCCCGATTACCAACGACGTTTACTTCCTATGTTATGCTGCCATTCATAGATCCCCGGACATCACGTCTCCTGGACACTTTAGACTCTTCAACAGCGCGTCGACCCAAGGCTGCAAATCGGCGTTTTGAAATCAGCTGCCACATCTTCCGCTTTGGAAACTTTAGTCGCCCAGTCCACCGCGCGTAATGCAAGTATATTGCTAGCGTCTACGAATCTCACCTGGCTAACACCGGCAGCCTCCGGGGAAAAGTCCACCGGTCGACAGCAAAGGCCTTCCATCTGCAGTCCGTAACAGTACTAGCCATCAGCGTTCCCTTCCTGGTCGTCACATGGCGCATATGCGCACACGGCATTCGGCATTGCAGATGAAATTCACAAGCTAAAGTGTCCGCCATCACTTGATACCGACGCCTCTTTCAACCACGGGTGTATTTCACCGCACAGTGCGTAAGCGCATCATCTAATGACGTTATCAATGCACTGCTCCCTGCCTCAACCGCTGTTTACGAGCATAAGGAAGAAACCGAGTCATTATGTGGTTGCTAGGGCCAGCTCCGCAGTTGAAATATATGGCGTTGCACTGACCCCCCATCGCCATTCAGATATCTTGCATCTACGAAGTGACACGATCGATAACCCCCGTGAATAAGGAGATGGGGGAGATTATTCCTTCAATTCCTTCTTAAGATCTTTAGTCTCATTCTCTACCCTGCGTGTCGTCGTGCAACCGAACAAACCTACACCGCTAACGGTGAGTCGAGCATGAGGATGCATATGGAAGCCATATACGTCGGACATCGTGGTATAATTCCTTAAGCTTTCCTGTAATCGCCCTCAACATCCTGTTGAAATGCACCCCGTCACGTGTGTATTTCAAAAACAGCAACCACTGCCGAAATAGTTTTCACACCCCTGGGCCTAGGCCAACAAGTTGTGCACACCGTCCGTACATATCCCTCATAACTTGAAAACGGCAAAACACAACCGCCGGGTTGAGATACACAGACGGCAGCAAGCCAAACAGCGCCATGCACTTGTCCTTAACAAGTGTTTGCATTGACGCCGTAAAAGGCAACACCTCCGTCATAGCTTCCACCACCTGTCCGTAGCTTTGCGACGTCGCATTTAGCAACAGTGCGCCATATACGGCATACCCAATTCCGGTAGCATCTATTAGCATACAGTGCCACAATATATAACCGCCATAATTCAATTGGTGCGTTGCATCCGCCAACGACACCGCGGTAGCGCGCATCTATCGATTACATGCAAGGCGGACGAAAAACACATAACTAATTATTCTTCTCCTCTCACTAATTGACATTTGCCGTTCTTCTCCAGAACTTCCGTAACCTCGCATACTTCCTCAGCCTGCCGATTCCGGTGAAGCCATGTCACCGTCGTTGTGTCGTCCACCGTAGATGCTAGCTCATGCTTCCGGTTAAGGTAACGATGAATCTCACGGCGGCTTTTAACCAGTGACATCAGGCTCACAACGTCTTCCTCCACCGCCTCCATCAAGGGCCGATTCTGGGAATACAGCCACGGAGTACCCAACGAAAAACCATGATTATGCCGCAGGAAAATTTCACCACGCTCGTAATAATTGCCCCAAAACAAGAACGAAAACCTCACTTTGCAGTGCGGCATCCTTTAGCTGTTTAGCCATTTTAAGCTTTACAATGAAAAAACTCACAGTCTGTGTG
>CALYDF020009792.1:0-10502 GCA_944474145.2 Dicrocoelium dendriticum
TCAGCCATTTGAACTGAAGCTTCGCTGCCATACAACCATTAAGAACTATGAAACAAAGAATAAGAAGAGGGAGAGAAGGGGGACTTACCTGAAAACCTTAATGCTCTAAGCAAACATTCAGGGTCAAGGCGCCTACACCTTGTGAAGACAACATACCGTCACAAACAGCTGGCTATCGTGCAAAGATAAGGCGGCATCGGCGAGACAGCTTCCTTGCGGCTTTCACTTCCACGCGTCATAATCAGCCATTACCCCGCAGATAACTTAGCACCAAACACACTTTAAACAGGCAATCCGATTAGGAGACAGCAGCAGACACGCCACTGGTGTCTACTGCTAGCCATGTCCTGTAAAGTATCGAGCCAGGCACAAGGCGAGTCACGTGGACTCCAGCCCGGAAGGCGAGACGGACCAACAGCACCCAGTTTGGTCGTCAGTGACTTCATTTCCCGTTGCCAAGTCAACTTCTGCCCACCTCGAGCCTTGCGCCACTCTACACTTGGCAGACTAAACAAGGCCCTCCTAGGTAAGCGGTGACCAGGCATACGTAGCACGTACCCGAGCCAACGCAACTTATTCAGTGCTATCTGTTGTTTTAGGCAGCTAGCGTGATTATCACCACCTAGTACTCGCCTACGCGGACATGCTGGTGCCATCCGACACCAGCAATACTTCGCAGACAACAATGATCAAAGATTTGAGGGCGCCTCAGATATTCAGACCGAAGGGGCCAAGTCTCACTACCATAGAGCAGAACGGCTCTTACTGTGGAATTGTATACACGGTCTTTCAGAAGGAGGGAAACTCCCTTCTGTCACCAAAGATGCCGCAGGCTCAAGAAGGTAGCTCTGGCCTTTGCAATGCGTGAGCTGACGTCAGATTCTATGAGGCCATCGTTGCGGATGCAGCTGCCAAGATAAGTGAATTGATCAACCACCTCGAGTTCCCCGTTAGCAAGGGTCAGGCGGTCATCAAGTGGCAGGTGGTCCTGCAGCAACACTTTGAACTTGGAAGGTGCGAAGTGCATACCAAATAATAGGACCACTCCGGACAGGCTATCCAGGGTTGATTGTGCCACCGCAACATCGTCGAAAAGCAAGACGAAATCTTCCGTATAATCTAGGTCAACTAATCTTTCATCAGGCAACACTTCAACGCTTACATCGTGAGATTCCCCAAAGGAACAACCCATGATAGAATCCACGACGAAATTGAACAAAAATTGGGAAATCGGACAACCCTGACGAACTCCACTTGTGGTCGGAAAGCTATCCGATAGGCCACCGTAGACCCAGAAACGGCATGTAGTGTTCGAGTATAGAGCACGAAGGATGTTCACATATTTCGTGGGAACACCTTTCCGCGCAAGTGTTTCCAACAGAATCGATCGATCGACTGAATCGGACGCACTCCTGAAATCAAGGAACACAGCTATTGTCGGTCTGTGGTATGTGTGGCGCTGCTCTAGCACCTGCCGCAAAGTGAATATATGGTCTATACAGCGATGCGGCCCTAGAATCCTAAAACTTGTGGTTCAGTCAGAACAAAAAGCAACGGATGTTTTGGATCGATGGCGGAGAACTCGGAAATGTCTTCCTTCTGAAGTTCACTTAAAGGTCGTAGAAGCTTTGTAAAGTTCAAGTATCAAAGCACTTGAAGCAGTAAATGTACCGACGAAGATACAGGAGCTTGACTGCTGCTTCACTTGACTTTGACGTAGATCTACACGAAGATTGGGACGCACCTTGGTCGAATCAAATTGCAAACGAGATATCCTTATCTCATCAGAAAACGAGTAACTGCCGACCTCCCATCGGTCGGCATTCTCCTACACTTGACCCATTAATCCTCTGTGGGTTCCTAGAGACCGTGAAACTGGCTTGCCTGTATACGAATGCTCAGGGTCTTTTTAATAAACTGGCTAAACTGAAAGCTCGCCAAGCTTCCGGTACATATGATATCAGTGGAGCAATGGAACAATGGTTTATTACGGGTAAAAAAGCATTGCTTAACAAGTCCCGTGGGATGGAAATTATTGCGAAAATCAGTTGCATGATAAAGCGAAAAGCGTTGTGGGGAACTCACCACAGACTTATGTGGAATAGCGGAGATAGTCGCGTATTCAACGTATAAATCCATAAATCCATTGCTTAGGCGTTTGGCAAGACACCGTTTGATTGCGTTTTGTAGCCCCTGTCTAACAAGTCATAAAATGAAATGTAAGTGAGACAATGCATCGTCAACACATATTTTAAATATCACCAGATTGGGAGCAGAGACGACATACTTAAGGAGGGCGTTTCAAGGTTGGCACACTCGGAGGGAAAAGAAATTTCTACGGCATTCAAGCCGCTGAGATGTGGTTGAACACGGGATTGACAGACGCTGAAGTTTCGCTACCGGGTATGTCGCCAGCCCGGAACGATAAGTCTAAAAGCAGAGGAAGGGTAATTCTGTGGTACCGAAGCGACTTACATTGCGAAGCCGTGAAGGATTCAGACTCGTAGTACCCCGCCACTCTTTCTTGCCGCTTGCAGTTAAAAGGCAAAGACGCTTGTCTTATTGTCTTGGTGTACCGCCTCCTAACCCTACACCAATTAACTGAGTGCCATCTAGTGGCTGCTTTAAGATGCAGTTTACAGTAAAAGTACACTCAAATAGTCCTCATGGGTGAATTCAGCGTACATCGTTTAGAAACTCCTGCCACGATCGGAGAACTGTTTAAAGCCGATCTACTAGATCTCGTAACCATTTTTCCTCTTTGCAATCACATTACCTTGCCCACTGGGTTCATAACAGGTAACAGGTCATCCGTGCTGAATCTGGTGTTTACCAATGAGGAGCATGTGATTGAGCTGTTGGTTTTAGACTGCCCATTGGGTCGCAGTGATCACGCAGTGATTAGTTTCAACTTCGTCCACTATGCGGAATATCGGAATGAAAACGGTGAGACGGCGCGAACCATCACATGCTACGATTGGCATTCGGGTTGAGCCTGCAATGCTGCAACGCGTAGCACGTCACCCGACCTCAGTGCACTCTGGTGAACCTCGAATTCTTCGAGTAACACTAAACTCAGCAGATGAGACAGAGGCTGTCCTGCTGTCAGCAGTTCGTCTTCGCAACTCACCGAGTGGAGTGCGCATATTACCTGATCTACCTTGGAAAGACCGCGCAAAAGAAACAGTGGAGCAACGCGGTATTGCTAATAGGGATAGCAAGAAAACAATATTTGTTCATGGTGTTCACGAGCTTCTGCATGCTTTTGATCACGATGCGCAAACACATGACCGGGAGCAGTGGTGCTACATCCGCGAAGCACTCTCTGTTAACAATGTTATTGCCAAATCCCTAACAAGAGTTCCGTTATCACCTAACTACAAGGGCTGCGGTCCAAGGCTAATGAAGGTAATACTACACTCCGAGGGAATGACGCAAGTTCTGTTGGATAGCTGGTTAAAGTTTCGAGCTAGATGGCCAACAGAAATATGGTTAAAGGCAGCAGGCGAACGACCAAACGTCGGAAGAAATTCGATGGAACTTGCAAACCCTGCAAATTCTTTATTTGCACAGTCCTTCGGAGAGACCGACACAACAGCGCCCACGTCACACAGGAGGACCGAGCACAGCACGAGTGGACCATCAGTTCAGGAACGCTCAATAATGTCATGTAACACGACTGAAATACACAAACCAAAAAACGATTAATTGCCGGCCACCTAACGGCCGGCTTAAAAGCGAACACAAACTTGACATCCACCAATGAACTCCTAACCACAAAAGCCCTATCTTGCATGTACACAAACGCTCAAGGCCTTCGAAGCAAGTTGGCCGAACTTAGAGAACTCCATGCCTCACAACCGCGGGACCTCGTCATGATTACAGAGACAGGGTTAAACCCTGAGATAACCGACTGTGAGATAAAGTTACCCGGTATGTCGCTGCTTCGGACCGATAGAACCGGAATGGGTGGCGGTGTGATTCTTTACTATAATACAAGCCCCCGATGTGAAGTTATCGATCACCTGAAAATCCGAGCTCCCGATTCGCTTTGGTGCCGCCTTTGGTTGCGAAACAAGGACACATGTCTACTAGCCGTGGTTTATCGCCCGCCAAACTCAACGTCGGAAATGGACTCCAAACTGTACCACGTTTTTCAGTTTGCTTTGAACAAGTCCTACACCCACATTCTTATCGCGGGAGACTTTAACGTGCACGGCATAGAAACGCCGGCAACTGACGGTACGCAGTTTAAAGCCTGTTTGCAAGAACTTATTGCTAGCCACCCTCTTTACAACCACGTAACCTCTCCCACCAAATTTCGAACTTCTAACAAGCCGTCGATACTGGATCTTGTGCTAACTAACGAAGAACTCATGGTTGGCGGCATGGTTACAAGCACACCACTGGGTCATAGTGATCATGTCACTCTACTCTTTGATTATATATGCTATGCCGAGTACTCGGAAAAGGAGGAGGATAAAGTGCACACTGTCACGCACTACAATGTGTTGTCCAAGCTTGTTAAGGATACATCTTGGACTTTCTTAAACGAATGCCCCCCAGATCTAGCCTGGGATATGTTTACAAGGACTTTGAGCACACTGGTAGCGCAAGCATCGGAACAGAAGTCCTTCCAACCCAAAAACCACAGTAAGTCATTTCTGAGGAGCAGAACACGTAAATGTATGTCCCGGAGGGATTTGGCATGGCGAAGTCACCAGGATTGCCCGAATGCCGAAACCTGGACTGCATATGTGACACATCGTAACTTCTGTGTGAAACTGATCCGCGAGGACAAGGTCACGCATCAGCAGAAGTTAATGAAGCGATTCTGCACTAACCACAAACTCCTGTACAGGCACATTAACGGCCTTCGAAAGGTAAAGCGAGGGGTTCCGGCGCTAGTCACGGCTGATGGATACACGCGGTCAGCAATGGAAGCAGCTGATCTCCTACGGCTTCATTACTCCCAAACGTTCCAACAAGTGTCGAGCCCAATCATTCAACTCATTTCTAATACTCCACCATCTGGTTTAGAAAACATCACCTTTACTACGGAGGCTGTGTTAAAGAAGTTGTTATCCTTGCGTATTCACAGTTCTCCCGGAGCTGATAACATCCGTCCAAAGGCTCTACAGGCAGTAGCTAGTGATCTAGCAGAACCACTGGCTGTTTTCTATCAGCGATGTCTAGAGGAAAACCTTATTCCACCAGTATGGAAGCAAGGGGTCATCACTCCTATCCATAAAGGAGGTAGCCGCACTGATCCTGCAAACTACCGTCCAATAACACTTCTTCCCGTACTATCCAAAGTGATGGAATCAATCATCGCAGACGCGCTGATGCAATATTTGGAAAGCCACAATTTAATAGCCCCAGAGCAACATGGCTTTCGTCAAAAGCATTCGTGTAATACTAACCTATTAATCGCACGTAATAGCTGGACTGAAGCTGTTGATGATGGAGTTGGAGTCGATGTCATCTACCTGGACTTTTCAAAAGCGTTTGATCGTTTAGACCATCGAGTTCTCCTTCAGAAGCTTCGGAACTACGGCATTGGCGACCCAATCCTGAGTTGGATTGACAATTTTCTACAAGAACGACGGCTAGTGGTGAGAGTCCGAGAATCATTTTCTCATGCAATCGACGTGACGTGTGGAGTACCGCAAGGCTCGGTTCTTGGACCTCGTCTATTCTTGGTGTTCATTAACGATTTGGCGAGATCAATTACTTCCGATTTCTTATTTTTCGCTGATGATATCAAGATATGGCGAAGGATCAGAGGACCGGATGACCATGAACGGCTCCAGCACGATCTTAATACAGTGTCGAACTGGTCAGTTCAAAACGCTCTACCGTTCAACGTAGACAAATGTCGCGTAGTACAATTACGCCATAGACATAACTACACCTACATACTTGGGACCAACGAATTGCAGAATAGCTCCCAAGAACGTGATCTTGGTGTACTCGTACAGAGCGACCTCAACTGTACAAAACAGGCTAAGGTAGCTGCGAGAAGAGGCAACCAGCACGTCGGCATGCTGCGAAGGGCATTCGAGAGATTTGACCCATCAATCTTCCCAATGATGCTCAATTCGTACGTGCGCCCGCATGTTGAGTACGCAATCCAAGCTTGGCAACCTTGGTTGAAGCGGGACCTAGAAGCGATAGAGGCACCACAACGGAGAGCAACAAAGAACGTGATGGGCCTGCGGTATCACTCTTACCACCGAAGGCTGAAGTTGCTGGGAATTTTCAGCGGACGTTATCGAAGGCTGCGCGGCGATCTCATTTTAGCGTATCAGATATTGAGTGACCCCAACCACGTATGCCGCCATTTGCTGAAACTTAGCCACAACACGCAGCTCAGTGGTAACTGCTTAAAGTTGAAGGAACAATATAGCCGTCTAGAGTGCCGACGGAATTACTTTTCCCTTCGGGTTTGCAAACCATGGAACGCACTCCCAGACTCAGTAGTATCCTCTCCTACCCTGGATGTTTTCAAAAAACGATTAGATGTTGCCCTCAGCTCCCAACATTTTGTTACCTAAGCTCCTCTGTTGTGGATTACGCCAAGCATGTTTTCAACAGGACTAATGTATCAAATGGACCTAAGTGAGCGACCGTATTTTATTTTCTCACTCCTTACCTCAACTATCACTGCGCCCCAGTGTCTTTCTGAATGTTTACGCGCGATATTTCTTTTTCATTTTACACTGATGTTAATTATCAAAGTATTCATCTCGGCAGACGTTCGATAGATGAGCCAGACATATTTTAATTGCATCATATTCACCTCTACCATCCTACGGGACGTGTCAAGCACTTGCTTTTATCCCGTGATAAATCATTGTTCATTGATCGATTAGCCCAGCTCGTTGACACTACAACTTTGTCGTTCCTTGCCGAAGGACCCCGGAAGTTGCCTGGCTCGAGTTTGTCAGAACTTCAGTCAGCTGATTGCAGAGACTTCAGAGATAGTAGTTCGCAGTACGTGCAAATCAGTTTCTTTCGTTAGGAGCAGAACTCAAAAATGGATGACAACATGCAACGCAGATTAATGGTGCCTCAATAGAAATCTCGTTAGGATCAGATTTGGCAGATATTTTTCCGGCTTGATCGAAAGAAAAGCTGCTGTCACCTTCAGTGAAGCGGAGCTGTATAAACGGTACGTGGATGACATCTTAATTTTACCAGTGGCGAGCACTTTGGGCGAAATGTTGGCATTTTAAATTCCACACACCCCAAATTTCTCTGTGACCCGCGAGATTGAACAGCAGGGCAGTCTACCGCTTTTTATATGCTCATTAGTAGACGGGCGGATGGCATGGACGTCTTCCGAAAAGCGACTTAGAGTGGGCACTGCCTGCATTTCTCTAACTATGCTCCAGTTGCGTACAAATGCGGTCTAGTCAAAACCCACTTCAACAGAGCTTGATGCATTTGAATTGCAGACATGTTTAAGGCCGAGGAGGAGATGTCACACAAGACTATTGTCGAATGAGTACCCGGATAAATTCATCCATGTTTGCATCTAACCACCGAAAAAGAAACCAATAGTTCAGAATTCAGAGAAGTAGGAAATTCAGTTGCTTCTGGAGTTTAGAGGAGAGCATTTAGCCAGTGACATAAGGCATAAGATCAGGTCAGCGCTCTCGCGCACTTACACCTCCGCTTAGTTGCGACAGCTCCACAGCACTCGAAAGCTGAATTTTAATGACGATCCAAAGGACCTATCAGGCAGTACGGCGTTACTTGTGGTCTACCAGTTCACCTGCAGTTGCGGTGACGCTTGTATAGACAGTACTGACCGTAGACTGGCCCTAAGGCTGGCTGAGCACCTCCCAAATAGGCTACACCATGTGTTGGCGCAACAGACTGGTGTGGATCAACTGAAGAATCGCAACCCTGCCTCGTCCATCGCACAGCATCTCATGTTGACTTGCCATCATGTGGAGCAATCGACCGCGTTCAAAGCACTGTTGCGTGACCAAAGCCCAAAAAGTCTGGTTATCGTCGAGGCCTTAGTTATCTCGACGTATCGCCCAGTGTTGTGTGCACAGCAGCAAGTGAAGCAATCTGTTAGATTGCCTTGGTTTTGATTGATCATTCTGTTCCACTTTGGGTTTTACATGTTCGATCCTGTACGATTCTTAATCGAATTACTTTAGCGATTGTTCCTTGAATTTACACCGTAAGACTAATTCTCGCAGTTTCTTCACATGTGGTGCAATGTATGTTGGACAAGCAACCAGCCGCTTTTTTCTAAAGCGATGTCGCAGCACTACCCAGCGGCTTTGCCGTAGTAGCATCACAAAGGTCAATCGTAATTAGGAGAACACAACTGGAACTATGCCAACAAGTATTTCGCAAGTATTGTTGTAAGTATTTTTTCCATCGTGGTCGCAATTAGTTTCCAACATTTCTCACTCCATCGGCTGACAGCAATCGGATGACACGCTTTTTATTCCACCGTTCGACCAGCATGTGCTTTGTCGCCTGAAAGGATGGACGACTTTATCGATAAAGACGTTGTGTTTCCGACTGTTATGATCACTAGTCCCTTCTTGGTTTCACCATTTGATTTCGCTCTAACATTTCATTTTATAATTGTGAAAGCCTAAAGACATTCGCAAGATTCACAAATTGGCGTTCTTGCAAGTATTGTATAACAAACTGAGAAATGGAGGAACCGGTACTAACTGGCTATCGATGACCAGAATTACGATGCATGGTCGATTGTGGATAAAAGGTAGAAACCATACATGTACCGCTGCATAGTCTGCTAGTAGCCTCCAAAAAGTAATAAGAAACAACAGTTAACGGTTGGCTGGCTGGCTGGTCAAAATTAAGTCAGAATGAATCGTTCGCACATTGTTTGCAGCTGTCACAATGGATTCGCTCGGAAAACGGGTATGCATTTCCGCACTTTGGAAATTGTGCGTTCGACGGATGGGGTCTTTTATTCGGCCTTTGTCCTTACAATGAAAATCACCTTTATTTATCTACTGGGGATATATAAATGTTGCACGAATATCCTAAGAACATTTTGCCCAAATCTTCTCCATGGTCACCGAAACCGTCTTACTCGTCAACCTTTGAATATTAGGTCGAGATGCCTTTGCATAACTTGGCGCTATGCTTATAACCTCTCCCGAAACCCCGCTCTCCTGCCCGTCATGACCTTGACTGTAGACGATTCATCCTGCGTTTGGTTGCACCCCGTTAATCGACAACTTTCTGGAGCCGAATTGTCAACTGGAACACAGTGCGTTATTCGTCGATGTGCTAGGTGGTTGGGGTCCGACTTTCGATCACTTACGTTCTGTTTGCTTTACACTGCAGGTCATCAGATCTATCGCGACCTAACCTGCGTTTCGGATACAGAGGAACGTAAAACCCGGAACGGGATGAATACGATATCTTAAGCAACTCTGCCAGCGGAACCGAAGTGCGCACTCTTGGAAAAGCTCGTGCAGCAGGCGATCAAAAGCCGTTAAACACGGCGAGCTATCCGTGATAACTAACTTCGCTGGCTTCATCTCGCTTTAACTGCGCACGCCAATGCGGGGGCTGGACAGTAGAGGTATTCACAATGAGCGTATGGAACCACTCTTCGAGTCTAGTACGGTCACAAGGACCATGCATCTCCTCCCCTCCAGCAACGAGCAACTGTCTCCTGGAGCTAGTATGGACGAGGTAGTGGGCAATAGGCAGGTAGGCACGTTGTCAACATGCACATCAAGCGCAGCCACACCGGGGATATCAAGCAACAGTCAATCACTTGATACGAAGCGATCAAATAAAGTAAATCGCAAAATGCATGAATATACGGTGACATGACCCTTCACTAAATGAGCATATGGAACAATTAATTGCAGAAGATCCGCGATAAGTTCAAAACGTCAAAAAAGATATCATCAAAATGTGCCACAAACGCGAAAATGCTATCGAAGTTAACCGAAGTAGTTCAAGGGACGAGTGCAAGTTTATAGAAGATAGTTTAGGCAGAAATTAACATGGGATAAAAGTGAATTAGGATGAGAAATCCGTGAGGATATTTGTAGCTCGGGATGCGGATGAGGGTATGCGGGTGTTCTCCGAGCTGGGTGATTTGGCTGCAAACGTTTCATCGTCAGACTAGACGACATCATCAGTGCGATTTAAGCGGGCCACTTACAGATCCAAGTGATTATTGATCACTTGATGCGAACGTCAGGAGTCGATTGGTCCACGTGAACTGACCGTGTAGTCAGCTCTCTCCTACTGTTGGCTAGAGTCCGCCTCAATGAGGTTGTTTCGTCCAGTTGATCTGAGCCGGACTATTCTTTTGACCCTCAGTGTTTCATAGGCAGTGTCTAGATCTAAGTGCCAGTTGATTGAGTTCTTTCCCGAGTACCAAGCCTCAATGAACTCGCCGGCTTTTCGACTTTTTGCTCTGCCTATGATCCTGATATTCTCCAAATCAAATTGATGATTCTCGGCGTCCATATGTA
>CALYDF020009793.1:0-10493 GCA_944474145.2 Dicrocoelium dendriticum
TGGGAATGTTTTTTGACGTTTTGGTTTATCCGACGTTCTCCCATCGCAATTAGGCTGGAACTTACCGTGGTGCGATGGTTTGTGTGCCTCAGCGATCCATTGAGCTACGCTGGGTGGTGCTTTTGCACCTTCAGAGTCACTCATACCAGATTGGTCAATGGTTAGAGGCCAGACAAACTCAGCATCCTGGTCCTCCAGGTTGGGGGTTGGAATGAGGGTGGCACCTTATTCCTTAAAATGGACTCCTTGTAGCCCAACGCCAAACCCGCTGCCTTGCGGTCAGGTTTTTGAACCAAAGGCTTTGGTTGAGAACCCTAATCGTTCTCCTGTCTAGGCCTGGGCAACCTGACAGTATCCTGCCCACGCAATACTATGAATTTTCCTTCAAACAATTTCTTGATGCTCTGGCCACCGCAGAGGATAATAAACGGTGCCCTATCTGCTACATCGAGCAGGGTGGATAGGGGTTTGGATGCTACTGCTCAAGCCTTCCCGTCTTCTTATTCCCCCTCTTACGCTTTTTCACTCTTACCGTCCCATTCCAACTTCACTTATATCCCCCCAGTTTTCAATCCCCCGATTCTTGGCCCTCCCCCAACATGCTTTGCTAGGCATTTACTTTCTAATTTCAACTCACACGTGAACGCGGAGCGTCACTCCTCTCCTGTCGACAAGCCCATGTCCAACCAAGCGGTCCAATCCAGTTCATCGGCTTCCATTTGGAGCCCTCGATCCTCCTTCAGATTGGCATGCCTCAATTTACGCACACTACTACAGATCGGTCAACAGGCAGCACTTGCCCGAACATTGGAGACCCTCTCGATCGATATCTGCTGCTTATCAGAGACTCGTCTGCAAGACTCGAGCACTGTGCTCACTCTACGATCCCATTCAGGGGACGCAAGCAGTATTTTATCCTTGCGCCTATCCGGTGACGATGCAGCTTCGAGCACCGGCCAAGCCGGTGTTGGTATTGCCCTGAGTCCCCGGGCTGAAGCTGCTCTGGTTGATTGGATTCCAATCAGTAACCGGATCTGTGCGGTCCGATTGGCTGGCTCGTTTAAAGCTTCGAAGTCGCGCGGGACTAATAGGTGTCTATTCATCATCGCTGCCTATGCGCCCACAAACTAAAGCGATGATTCGGTAAAGAACGACTTCTACCGCCAACTGACCCAGTTCCTTCGTCACAGAAGAAGCACGGACACTGTTGTGCTGGCGGGGGATCTGAACGCACAAGTTGGAAAGTTGTCCACTGATGAACTGCATCTGGGCGGTCAGCACGGTGTAGGCTCCCGTAACGATAACGGTGAGCGGTTACTTCATTTGTGTGACGGTGCCCGCTTATTTCTTGCGAGCACTAATTTCCGACCCAGCACCCGCCGGAGGGTGACTTGGCGCCCACCAGCCTCGAACCAGCCTTGGACGCAGATCGATCACATTGCTATCAGTTACCGCTGGAGAGACTGCATCCAGAATTGTCGCTCGATTTGGAGCACATGTGTGGACACCGATCATGCACTTGTATGTGCTGACATGCGGATGCGCTTTGGCGGACGCCCACGACGGCGCTGTGAGCGCATTGACACCAGCCAACTGACAAGGCCGGCTGTTCTGAATGCGTATCGAAGAACGCTGACATGCGAGTTGAGCAAGCGCTCACAGGAGACAATTGATGGTCACTGGTCACATGTTCGCCAGACCTTACTAGCAGCAGGCAAATCCTCATGTGGTATGTCTAATAGACAACATGGACATTGGGTCTCTTCGCAGTCTTTGGAACTTATCGATGCTCGCCGGCATATCCCGGCTGGAAGCGAGCACAATGAAACTCGCAAAGAGCTCCGGGCAATACTCCGTGCTAGCCTGAAGAGAGACCGCGAATCCTGGTGGTCTCATCGTGCGTCAGAGATGGAAGTGGCCGCTGCCCTTGGCAACCATCGTAAGTTATTCTGTCTGATGCGGGAAACGGGCAGCAGGAGACCTGGTGTTAGTGAAACTATACGTGATGAGAGTGGACAGCCTATCCACAATTTGTCGAAACGTTTGGAGCGTTGGGCTGAGCATTTTGAACAGCAATTTAATCGGCTAGAATTGTTCGATTCTTCGCCGGTCACTGATCGCCCCGCTACGTGGGCTGTCCCTTTGGATCCACCCTCTCGCTCAGAAGTCGAACGTGAGATCGGATTGTTGAAGTTGAACAAAGCCGCGGGACCAGATGATCTTCCTCCAGCCCTCTTCAAATTTGGAGGCTCTGCTCTTGTTGATGCTTTGCATGAATTACTAGTGAAACTGTGGGAGCAGGAGACTGTCCCAACCGACTGGAGCCGCTCCGTTATTGTTCCCATCTTCAAAGGCGGCTCGCGCTCGGAATGCGGCAACCATAGAGGAATCAGTCTGATCTCCATCGCCTCCAAATTACTCGCGTCCATAATTCTTCACAGACTGACTGGCGCTCGTGAAAGCCAGATTCGTGAGGAGCAAGCCGGGTTTCGTCGAGGTCGTGGCTGCATCGACCACATCTTCACCTTGCGTCAGTTGTTGGAGCACCGTCACACATATTGGCGGCCCACCGTAGTCGTGTTCCTCGACATCAAAGATGCCTTTGATTCGGTTGATCGATGTGCCCTTTGGAATTGTTTACTCAGGAAAGGTGTGCCCGAGAAATATGTAAATATTATCCAAGCATTATATGCGCGTAGCACGGGCAGAGTAAGGGCTTACAGCAGGCTGTCGCTACCCTTCAATATCTCCAGCGGTGTGAGACAAGAATGCCCGCTGTCACCTTTCCTATTCAACTTCGCTATTGATGAAGTCATGGAGATTGTATTTACAGGATATGACTTGGAAGGTGTGGAGCTACTCCCAGGAGAACGAGTTCTTGACTTGGAGTATGCAGACGACATTGCCCTCATCTGTGACAGCTCCCAGACGTGCCAAACCGCGCTGGACAGATTAGCACTGGCTGTCAGCCGCTTCGGGCTTTGCTTTGCACCACCGAAGTGCAAAGCGTTCCTCCAGGATTGGCAGGGTTCGCCCCCTGTGCTGACCCTTGGTGGGGATCAGCTAGAAGTCGTTCAGAAATTCAATTACCTGGGAAGTTGTATCAGCGCCTTAGGATCGAAGACGAGATCACGAACCGTATAGCGAAAGCTCGAAGTGCTTTTGCTAAACTTCGCCACTTATGGCGGCGGCGCGACATTGCTCTCGCCCTGAAGGGTAGAATGTACAATGCAGCGGTACGTTCGACCTTACTGTACGGTTGTGAAACCTGGCCCCTAAGATCGGCGTACATGAAGAGGCTACTTACGTTCGACCATCGGTGCCTTCGCAGTTTGGGTCACATCTGGTGGGAACACCGCGTGAGTAACGAGCGTGTTCGACGCCTTGTTTACGGCCTAGGAAAAGGGAATGAACCGCTCAGCACCGTCATTTCACTCACCAGGCTCCGATGGCTGGGCCACGTGTTGCGCATGCCAGCCCACCGACTCCCTCGACGTGCGTTGTTTGCTCACCGGGGATGTGGATGGAAGAAGAGGGGAGGTGGCCAAGCGATGACTTGGTCCAGAGGAATGAAGGCCCTCACGTCGGAGCTGGCCTCAGTTGGAGCTTCACGGCTCCCTGGTTGGGGTCCAAAAGACGGTGAACATGTTTGGCTGGATACACTTGCTGATGTGGCAAGGAGCCGACCTCAGTGGCGTTCCTGCTGTGAGTTTCTTTGTCCCTCCCCATCCCTTTAGCCTCCCCCTCCATCTACGATCTTATTTCCTCCGGTAAAACGTAATTAAATTTTTGGTTTTGCCTAGTAGCCTGCTAGTAGCTTGCCGGAACGATGCGTATCCGTTGCTGGTAGCTCAGCTGGCATTCAACTGTCGTATTTATTTTTCCTTTATGTATTGTATGCGTGGATGTATTTCCTTTATGTATTGCGGTACAATAGCGGAGGTGTTTTACCATCTCTAGCTGACATGTATAATGATGATGATGATGATGATCCGACGTTCTCTCGGGACCCCAACAGCTGTTGTTTGTTAAACTCTTCTCGGTTTTTGTGCAGCTATGACTGTCCACCGATATATTCTCCAGGATAAAATAAACCTACAGAGAGTATTGCGAGTCGATACTAGGCTAATTCCGGTATTATATGCATGGTGGGCTCCGGTTCCGGATTTGCCTGTCACTGTGGCCAGCCACAGTACGCCTGCGCCTACAGAAGGACCATGGGTTGCTTGCGCTGCACCACCGACAGTCCCATCCACACACCCCATATCCAGTGTAAACCCGAAGGAATAAGACCGGGAGGCATGTGCATGGGAGCCACGTTTCATCAACGGAGCCGGCCCACACTCCTTTACAGGCAAACACAAGCACGCTGTATTTTGGAATCAGTCGCACCCAAGGCGGTGGCTGAACCTTAGTCCGCTCCACACTGAGTGCATAGAACCATTCTTCGAGCCTAGCACGGCCACAAGTATGGTGCACCCCGTCCCCTCCAGCAACGACCAACTGTCTCCTGGAGCCAGTATGGACGAGGCAGTGGGTATTAGACAGGTAGGCACCTTATCAGCATGTATATCAAGCGCAGCCACACCGGGGATATCAAGCAACAGCCAATCACTCGAAACGACAATATGAAAGCAAATAAATTGGATAAGGCATACAGATACGGTGGCATAACTCTTCACTAAATACGCGTATAAAAAATTGATTACGAAGGGATGCGCGATAAGTTCAAGAGGTTAGGAAGTATATTTTAAAGAAATGCCACAAACGCGAAAATGTTATCGAAATTAACTACAATTAACTTCAGCAACGTTTGCAAATTTAAAGAAAATAGTACAGATAAAGATTAATATAAGAAAGAAAAGCATCAGGACAAAATTGAAAACCCACCATCTGAAATAAAGAGACTTAGCATGCAAACACGCGGTTAGTAAATCGAATGCAACTTACCTACAGACGCTGCGCCGGTTCTGCCTACGTTCTCTGCAGGACCCGTCATCGCTTCAGTGGTGGTCCTGAGTGGCGTCGCTCATAGCTCACTAGGCCCGCCTGACTCAGGCACTCGCGACCACCTGTGCTACAGTACCATGCGCTTGATGTCGGTGGAGAAAAACCCATCGGTGCTTGCTGCATCCGCATTTGCCGCTTCTTCTCCGCATGCATGAGGGCTTTCTGCTGCACCTCGGCAACTGCCTTCGTGATCAGATCGCGCCATGCACGCCGATCAACCGCATTCGATTCCCATGACTTGCAATCAAGATTAGAACGTGAGAGGCTCACTTTAATCATGTCCTGGTAACGTAACTTTGGTTTCCCCACATGCCGCTTCCCTAGACTCAGCTGACCATATCATACTTGTTTCGGTATCCGCGTCGAATCCATACGGCTCACATGACCGATCCACCTCAGATGTCTCAGGAAAAGTATGCAATCCACTGCATACACTCCACTTTGTCGCAACACTTTCGTGTCTGCAACTCTGTCGCCGCAGCCGATGCGCAGAATCCGTCGCAAGCACTGCTGATGGAACCGCTCGAGATATCGCACATCCTCAAATATTATATATATATATATATATATATATATATATATATATATATATATATATATGGCGGGGTAGCCTATGGTGCACTGAGGCTGGTCGTGGCTAGATCCTGTCAGATGATCTACCCACTGCCGCTACTGTTGCGCCATTTTCTCATGTCCTGGACTCCTCCTCGTGGCGACCGCTAGGTGGGAGGTGGGTTTCGCCCTTCTCCCTGCTAAGATCCAGGACACCAATCCGCATGAGTCAGTGAACTGACCATGTGCTAGACCGGTTGCCTTTCGGGTGTGCATTTGATCGAAGGCTTTGGCTGAGGACCCGAGTCGTTCTGTCAGGTGTGGGCGCCCTAGTGGCATCCTAGTCCATCCTCTTCGGAGTTTAGGAAGTGGTCGATGGCCTTCTTCCCGTAAAACCTAGCCATGGGAGACAACAGGTCTACGGGTTATAAGCTCCCAGCTCGATTGGCGTAGAGCACGAGCGCCACACATTGTCTCTAAGAGTGGGAGGGCACCTCCGATTGTTCAATGGTTTGCTACTGCCCGCCTCAAGCCAGGCAGCCCCTGGTCAAAGTGGTGCAAACCAGCCAAAACCCACCTGCGTTTCCCCGTGGTCGCAGGTGCGTATCCTACTACGGTCGCAAAACATATGAATCGTTCCAGTACCTCCAAGGCTGCGTGTGACGGCCGTCAAGCAGATCCCAATCTGTCTTTGTAATCACATTCCCGAGTTGGATCTGCTCCTCACTGCCTTGTGGGTCAGGTTATTGAGCCAAAGGCTCTGGGCGGATTCCCTCAAGCAAAACTCCAAACCACCCACTGCCTTGTGGGTCAGGCTATTGAGC
Source organism: Dicrocoelium dendriticum (assembly GCA_944474145.2). NCBI lineage: Eukaryota > Metazoa > Platyhelminthes > Trematoda > Plagiorchiida > Dicrocoeliidae > Dicrocoelium > Dicrocoelium dendriticum. The sequence continues at coordinate 6,387 of CALYDF020009793.1, forward strand.
CAAAGACTCCGGGTAAAGTTCCTCAACCAAACCTCCGAAGTAGGACGACTACCTCGCGTGCGATTGCCCACCAACGCAGTCGTATGCCTTCGCGCAAAGCACTCAGCTTCGGGTGCTGGAACGTGTATGCCTCAATGTACGCACATTACTACAGATCGGTCAACAGGCAGCACTTGCCCGAACATTGGATACCCTCTCTATCGATATCTGCTGCTTATCAGAAACCCGCCTGCAAGACTCGAGCACTGTGCTCATTCTGCGATCCCCTTCTGGTGACGCGAGCAGTATTTTATCCTTGCGCCTATCCGGTGACGATGCAGCTTCGAGCACCGGCCAAGCCGGTGTTGGTATTGCCCTGAGTCCCCGGGCTGAAGCTGCTCTGGTTGATTGGATTCCAATCAGTAGCCGGATGTGTGCGGTCCGATTGGCTGACTCGTTCAAAACTTTGAAGTCGCGCGGGACTAATAGGTGTCTATTCATCATCGCTGCCTACGCGCCCACAAACTAAAGCGATGATTCGGTAAAGAACGACTTCTACCGCCAACTGACCCAGTTCCTTCGTCACAGAAGAAGCACGGACACTGTTGTGCTGGCGGGGGATCTGAACGCACAAGTTGGAAAGTTGTCCACTGATGAACTGCATCTGGGCGGTCAGCACGGTGTAGGCTCCCGTAACGATAACGGTGAGCGGTTACTTCATTTGTGTGACGGTGCCCGCTTATTTCTTGCGAGCACTAATTTCCGACCCAGCACCCGCCGGAGGGTGACTTGACGCCCACCAGCCTCGAACCAGCCTTGGACGCAGATCGATCACATTGCTATCAGTTACCGCTGGAGAGACTGCATCCAGAATTGTCGCTCGATTTGGAGCACATGTGTGGACACCGATCATGCACTTGTATGTGCTGACATGCGGATGCGCTTTGGCGGACGCCCACGACGGCGCTGTGAGCGCATTGACACCAGCCAGCTGACAAGGCCGGCTGTTCTGAATGCGTATCGAAGAACGCTGACATGCGAGTTGAGCAAGCGCTCACAGGAGACAATTGATGGTCACTGGTCACATGTTCGCCAGACCTTACTAGCAGCAAGCAAATCCTCATGTGGTATGTCTAATAGACAACATGGACATTGGGTCTCTTCGCAGTCTCTGGAACTTATAGATGCTCGCCGGCAAATCCCGGCTAGAAGCGAGCACAATGAAACTCGCAAAGAGCTCCGGGCAAAACTCCGTGCTAGCCTGAAGAGAGACCGCGAATCCTGGTGGTCTCATCGTGCGTCAGAGATGGAAGTGGCCGCTGCCCTTGGCAACCATCGTAAGTTATTCTGTCTGATGCGGGAAACGGGCAGCAGGAGACCTGGTGTTAGTGAAACTATACGTGATGAGAGTGGACAGCCTATCCACAATTTGTCGAAACGTCTGGAGCGTTGGGCTGAGCATTTTGAACAGCAATTTAATCGGCTAGAGTTGTTCGATTCTTCGCCGGTCACTGATCGCCCCGCTACGTGGCCTGTCCCTTTGGATCCACCCTCTCGCTCGGAAGTCGAACGTGAGATCGGATTGTTGAAGTTGAACAAAGCCGCGGGACCAGATGATCTTCCTCCAGCCCTCTTCAAATTTGGAGGCTCTGCTCTTGTTGATGCTTTGCATGAATTACTAGTGAAACTGTGGGAGCAGGAGACTGTCCCAACCGACTGGAGCCGCTCCGTTATTGTTCCCATCTTCAAAGGCGGCTCGCGCTCGGAATGCGGCAACCATAGAGGAATCAGTCTGATCTCCATCGCCTCCAAATTACTCGCGTCCATAATTCTTCACAGACTGACTGGCGCTCGTGAAAGCCAGATTCGTGAGGAGCAAGCCGGGTTTCGTCGAGGTCGTGGCTGCATCGACCACATCTTCACCTTGCGTCAGTTGTTGGAGCACCGTCACACATATTGGCGGCCCACCGTAGTCGTGTTCCTCGACATCAAACGTGCCTTTGATTCGGTTGATCGATGTGCCCTTTGGAGTTGTTTACTCAGGAAAGGTGTGCCCGAGAAATATGTAAATATTATCCAAGCATTATATGCGCGTAGCACGGGCAGAGTAAGGGCTTACAGCAGGCTGTCGCTACCCTTCAATATCTCCAGCGGTGTGAGACAAGAATGCCCGCTGTCACCTTTCCTATTCAACTTCGCTATTGATGAAGTCATGGAGATTGTATTTACAGGATATGACTTGGAAGGTGTGGAGCTACTCCCAGGAGAACGACTTCTTGACTTGGAGTATGCAGACGACATTGCCCTCATCTGTGACAGCTCCCAGACGTGCCAAACCGCGCTGGACAGATTAGCACTGGCTGTCAGCCGCTTCGGGCTTTGCTTTGCACCACCGAAGTGCAAAGCGTTCCTCCAGGATTGGCAGGGTTCGCCCCCTGTGCTGACCCTTGGTGGGGATCAGCTAGAAGTCGTTCAGAAATTCAATTACCTGGGAAGTTGTATCAGCGCCTTAGGATCGAAGACGAGATCACGAACCGTATAGCGAAAGCTCGAAGTGCTTTTGCTAAACTTCGCCACTTATGGCGGCGGCGCGACATTGCTCTCGCCCTGAAGGGTAGAATGTACAATGCAGCGGTACGTTCGACCTTACTGTACGGTTGCGAAACCTGGCCCCTAAGATCGGCGTACATGAAGAGGCTACTTACGTTCGACCATCGGTGCCTTCGCAATTTGGCTCACATCTGATGGGAACACTGCGTGAGTAACGAGCGTGTTCTACGCCTCGTTTACCGCACAGGAAATGGAAATGAACCGCTCAGCACCGATGGCTCCGATGGTTTGGTCACGTGTTACGCATGCCAGCCCACCGACTCCCTCGACGTGCGTTGTTTGCTCACCGGGGATGTGGATGGAAGAAGAGGAGAAATGACCAAGCGATGACTTGGTCCAGAGGAATGAAGGCCCTCACTTCGGAGCTGGCCTCAGTTGGAGCTTCACAGCTCCCTGGTTGGGGTCCAAAAGACAGTGAACACGTTTGGCTGGATACACTTGCTGACACGGCAAGGAGCCGACCTCAGTGGCGTTTGTGCTGTGAGTTTCCTTGTTCATCCCCATCTCTTTTAGCGTCCCCCTCCATCTAGGATCTCGTTTCGTAGGGTAAAACATAATAAATTTTCTTTTTGCTTAGTAGCTGGCTGGTAGCTTACCGGAACGACGCCTATCCGTTGCTGGTAGCTCAGCTGGCATGCAATTGTTGTATTTATTTTCGTTTTCCTTTATATATTGCGGCACAGTAGCTGAGGTGTTTCCCACCTCTAGCTCACGTGTGTAAGGATGGTGATGATGCTGGAACGTGCGCACTTTACTGGACCGGAACTCCAGTGAGCGCCCGAGCGACGCACTGCGCTGGTCGCGATGGAGCTGGCGCGTTACCACATCGATATTGCGGCGCTCAGTGAAACTCGGCTCGCTGAGCAAGTTAAGTTGCATGAAGCAGATGCTGGCTACACATTCTACTGGGTGGGCAACGCCGCCTAAGCACCACGTGATCATGGGGTCGGATTTGCAATATCCGACCTCAGTGGCGTTCATGCTGTGAGTTTCTTTGTCCCACCCCATCCCTCTTAGCCTCCTCCTCCAACCACGATCTCATTATTTAGCTTTATATAATCTTGCATAATATTTTTTTATTTTTGGGTGCACAGCAGCCGGCTGGTAGCTTACCGGAACGATGCCCATCTGTTACCGGTAGCTCAGCCAGCTTGCACCAGTTGTTTTCTTTTCTCTCCTTTTTTTCTCTTTGTATTGCGGCACAGTAGCTGAGGTGTTCCCCACCTCTAGCTAACGTGTATGATGATGATGATGATGATGATGATGATGATGGTGATGAGGATGATGATGATGATGATGCATTATTCGATCGCTTCTATGTCCAGCTGATGGGTGAACCAACAGCCATCAGCGCGTGACTGATGGCTGTTCGCCTACGACTCGGAAGAGGTAAGTTTGCCACTTTCATAAGCACATACGGTCCGACCACGTGTTATCCTGATGACACGCGTGATCAATTATGCACTCAGCTATCCTCTGTGATACGGTCTGTGCTGCGGAGCGACCGACTATTTCTGC
>CALYDF020009794.1:0-10526 GCA_944474145.2 Dicrocoelium dendriticum
GGATGGAACTGTTGGAGCGACTGACGATGCCTTTCCGCAAAATCACAGAGGCAGTGCTTTGCAATGCGTGTTGACAGACCCGTAGTTGTGTATCCCAAGTACCGCGCACCACAGGCGATGGTAAACTGATATAAGATTGGGACTGAACCGGAAGTGGGTCTTTAACGCGTTGGGCTAAAATGAGAGCGGTTTCCGCAAGGAAATGTGGGCAGGCGGAATGGAAGGTTCGAGCCACTGCACTGGAAATGCTTCTGGTCTACACATCAAAGGCAAAATCGTCTTTAAAGGGAACTGATAGAAACACGTCCTTTTTAGGGACAGTAGTAATCACTTCAAGGCTATCGCGGACCTCTGCATTCTTTGATGAAGTATTTCGGGTAACCGTTACCTTGCAGCGTTTTGAGAATACGGATCTTTTCGGCCTCTAGCGTCCCTTGGCTGCAAATTTTCGTAGCACCAAAATGCAACCAACGGAGAAGATCCCGCTTGCATTTAAACGGTGAAAAGCATAGAAAATTTGTAGATTGGCCTATCCGTGTGGCCTTCTGGAATACACGTCTTTCTAATGAACGGTTATATCTTCGGCTTAGCAACACGGCCAAACAAGCTAGCTTTCCATCCCTTTTGATTTCGATCTTGAAATTTAACGATGTATGAACAGCTTTTAACTGGTTTAACTGGTTGGAAACATCCCTATCTGAATCGCAGTTTATAAAGGTATCATCCTTATCACTACAATAAAAATCAAATGAAGCGATGATGGGTCGTATAGCTTCACGTTTAATTATATCGAGGAAAATATCAACAAGCAATGATAATAGGGATGACACCATCGCAACACCGTCAATCTGTCTGTAGTAGACTCCACAAAATAAGCGGTAAGAGGTAAGACGTACTCCGCAAAATTAATTCCTTCAGTTGCTTCACCAGAATACCCACACGTAGGTTTTTTTATTCACATAATTATGTACAAAATTGACAGTTTCCATCAGTTGAACATTCGTAAAAAGTGATTCAACGTTCAGAGAGAGCAAGAATTTGTCATTTACTTTCATGAATTCTAATCGATACCAAATTTCTAATATGTCTTTCATGGTGTATGTGCATACGTCCTTGTGTACTGATTCGCGAGCAAACCCACAAGTCATTTCGCAACCGAGTATGCAGTCGAAGCTGCCAGTCGATTATCGGACGCAGATGGACTTATGGTTTATGCACTTTTGGTAGTTCATCAAGTTGTGGAGGATGAAAACCCACTGTGGTTAGCTGTTCTAGTAGCACGTTATCTATTTGCTTCATAAGCTTCAGCTCTTTCAACACGAGTGATTTTAAGATCATTCTGCGCGGTTTAACCTTCCAGTATCGTTTCAAGGGAGAACTTACACTTATATTGCAAAATGGATTACATTTTAAAATTTTAACCGCATCTATCTATAAACGCCTATTCGGAGCTGTTGTCGGTTTAGTTCAACTCAAGCACCTTTATTACCAGTCTCAGTACAATTTCTCCTACCTACAGAAGAAAAATCTTTAATCAAAATGTTTTTATTTGTTTTGATCTGGTTAAACTGATTACTTAACACAGGGAACGGAAATATAAATTGTTTTTATAAATTTACTAAATGGGAGTGCGTGAACATTAGTACATCATATTGCATTACAATTTAATGTGTGTGGACAAATGTGAACTTTGTGAGTGAAGGGATGTTGTGGTTGTTTTTTCATTTAAGCTTGTCAAGGTAATTGCTTGATATTTTTAACGAGCTGGGCTGTTTGCACATCTATTTTCATGCACGACCGTGGATTCAGTTTACGAGACGCCAAATAGTACCGGTGAATGAAAAGAGGATTATGCAATTGCGATAAACAACATCTGTAGGTTTATAACACGTAAGCACCGACAAATCCGATTATCGCACCTGTTATTCGGTGATTATTATTTTTTCAGTCGCCTGCCGTCATTGGTTACTCACTGATCTGCCAGTTAAAGTTCGTGTCGATTTAATTACGGACGTATTGCAGTGGAAACGGTGACTATTTGGTTAGCATTTATCCTGATATGCTTACAAAATTTATGGATACGATGAAAGTTTATTAAGAAATCAGAGGCCACTGTATTGGCCAGAATCTAGTTGACAACGTTCCACTATAATAGCATCATCAATCTCAGTTGTAAGTGATTGTTTTTGTAGCATATCAATCAATCTGATCTAGTCATCCGATGCGACTGTTCCTTTGTAAACATCTTTGTATGCACTAATTTTGAGAAGCGAATAACAATAAGAATAAGAAATTGTCTAAACGGTTTGACACGTGTGGTGTACCCCATGTTTTAGGTGCATTTAGGAACTATAATTTAACATCAGTAAGGTTTGAGTGCCGAATTTGAAGCAATTGCAAAACAAGATGTTCGCTAAGTAACATCGATAGATTTCGCTCAGAAGCGTGCTGAAATGCTACGGCAATTTTTTGAAACTGACGCGAAAGCTGACGGCGTTCGATTCACTAATATATTCACATCGATGGAATTGTACCCAAGTACGAATTGTTTGAGGTTGCGGTACATAATAACCATGTCACTAAATGTGTTGAACGAAGAAGATCGCATTTTGTTCTTGTAAGGTATTTTGGCACAATTGGCTCGAAGCACTTGTATGATATATTTGCCAAAGTCGAATGAAGTTTAGGAGGAGATATAAACGCTGGTTTTATCATGGAGCACAACATTTGACATTGCACCTGTAACGCGTTTTAAAGACAATAGCATGACGTGTAACTTCCACTACTAAATTACATTTGCCCCACTGAGAACCATGTTCGTTGTGGGATGTTTCCAGTGAACTTATTACCAAAGGTTTGTTTCGCTTGTATCCCATGTATGGACTTTGGAGAGTTCGGTGAATACGTGAAGAGTCAACCGGTGGTATCCGGGAGTTCTTCGGCTAAGCGACGCACAAGGATAACCAGGCGCTCAAGTCAGAATAACAGAAAATTTGAAGCGTGGGAAGTGAGGTAATAATGCGCCGTGTATATTTTGGGTTTCTTGTGGATGACGGACAGCTCTGATCCCCACATATCTTGCATTTATCCTTCCTGTAAACATTGCTGCGTCATGATTGGATACATGCCTGCTTACTGTGCAAATATGAAGAGTAGGTAGTACGCCCCTCCAATAGTGGGAAAATTGCCTGAGGTCACGGTGTCTATGATCCGGCCCTTCCCAATGTGAAGCTGTATTCTGCAAGTAATGCTCCACAGGATGAATGCGAAAATTCGACTGCCGGCCCTCGCTCAGCAAGCAGCCAACCTTTCCACACTAAGCTAGAATGATCTGTAGGCAGTCCCTTTATTGTCTTCCATATATTGCAAGTGGTTAGCTTACAGCAAACGTGTTAGCTGTACATGCGTCCCCGAGGATATTGATCTGAACTGGAAACTGAGTCTTTTAGCTGTGTTGAATTTCATCCATCGGGCTCATATGTTGCAATTCTTACACTCATTTTGTGATAACGTTGACGTGTTGCCAGATAGTTTAAAATTAGAAGAAAAATGGTCACTTATACTGCTTCACCATAAGAAGGCCACGTTTTGGGTCAATCTATATCTCGTCTTTGCTTATCAGATATGTGTTTAGGCCAGCCAAGTCTCTATAGTTGACTCCATCATACTATTGTTAAAAATCAATCGTGATCGCTGTCCAGTACTTGAAGTGATATTAAATCTTGGAAAACTCCTTTTGACCTTCTCTTTAGAGTGCAGCGTATGCTTTATTGCCATGCGCTTTCCAGCTCCTAGCTGGCCACAGTTAAAAATCTTATTATTCTTATCGCATTTCTTTTAATGATTAGAAGCAACCGTAAACGCTATTGCAGAGGCGAAATGCAGTGCAGTCTGTAGACGATAGCAGACAGAAGCACTTAAATTTTAGTCCTTGTATCCAAGAAGCGAAGGCATAAAAGCTACCAATTTAAGTTTCGGCTTTCAAATGTTCCCATGCACGGTGTTGACCATGCCCTGCATAATTGTATGGCCTTTCTATAAAGGGTTGCTTATGTGTTAGTTCTATCGTGTACCTGTTATATTTCTTGGTACTTGGTGTGAAAAGACTGCTACTCTACAGCTACATTTGCAGAAACTATGTTTAAGCTGTGTTCCCTGTCCAGTGATGGAGTACCTGAGAGACATAGCAAACATTGGTATATTACGGGCAATGAAGTGGATCCTTAGCAAGTCCCGTATGGTGGCCAGTATGAGAACTATAAAAGAAGGAATATTAAAGGGTGAAAAAATGAAAATCCTTCTCTTGGACTCTCCACAATGTGAACACAGAGGCATGCATAAAAGCCAACCTCAATCGCATAGGTTAATTCTGGTTGTGCAACTTTCGTCATATTATCTCGTTTGTCGTGACCCACAGGCTATATCTCGTCACCTAGGTTGGTTGACCTACGTCAAGACGTTAAATAAACACAGGTAAAGTGGGGGCGGAGGCAACATAATTTGGAAGGGCGTACCACGGCTGGCCCGCACTAAGTGTGCTAATGTTCGGTCGACATTCTAGCCGACTGTATTGCTTGACAAATTTGAACTGGTGGCCTCTCAAATTCGTTTGTAACTCAGTTGTAGTAGCAGGTGACATACGTGTTTGGGGTTCCTTAGCATCTGGCAGGCCATAATAAGGTCGCCACGTAGGTGCCAACACTCGCCGCTGTATAAATTTAGCCTTCTCAGTGAATTTGATAAGGAAGGTTGAACAACTATTAGACGTGTTTCATGGCTTGTCGCTGTCGAATCTTGAGCGCTGTGAGGTCACGCTTTTGCTAGGTCTATCAGGTTTGTATTATACATTCTAAATGAGGCCGCAAGTACTTGTTAAGCAAGTGCTAACAGGCAGGTAGATTAAACGTCCAAATGCCCTCCGTAGCATGCCAAGGTGTTGGTTTGCACGCTTTGACTTCATCTCAGGTTGTTCTGAGCAGCCCAGATCAGTTTGTATTACTACACCCTGATGGTACTTTTGGGTGACTAGTTGCAGAAATTGGTCTCCAAGCTTGTATTTTATCTTCGGGTGATGGGGAATGTGGACCAAGTTATACTTCCTCGATTCGAACGGTAGCAGATTGTAGAGTGACCACTCAAGCCTGGCTGAAGTGCACCGTAATCACCTGGGTCAGTGATCGCAAGCCACATATGAAAATCATCAGCGAACAGCAAGCAATCTGCGGTAAGAAAACGTGTAAGAACGTTACTGGACAAGCAAATCTGACGCCGCTCCAGTACTGACCATTGTGAAACATCAAAATCGACATCTACCGGATTGTATAGCGTACCTTCGAACTCTGACTTGTAGTTGCTGTTCCTGCAGGACATTTCTGATCCATCCAAGGATAGGATCTCCAACTTCATAGCTTTCGAGCCTGTGTAGCAGAATGCGTGGTCCAGTTAGTCGAATGCTTTAGAGAACTCGAGGTAAATGACGTCTGTCCCACTGCCTTCAGCGGCCGCTATAGTCCAAATACTGCGTACAAGCAGTAGGTTGGTTTTGCAAGAAAGCTGCTGGCGGAAACCGTGGTGCTCAGATGTTTTGATGTTGTGACGTTCTAGATGGTCTAGTAAGGCCTCAGCGATGATTGCCTCCATGATCTTTGAAAACACAAGGAGGATGATCACTAGGGGAGAGCTGTAAGGTTCCGAGAGATAACCGCGTTTCAAAATTAGAGTGAATAAGCCATGCTTCATAATGGTGGGCAAACTTACTTATCGTTGCGCGTTTGAGGGAAATGCAGTTATGTCCCGTCGGCTTGTACGAGGATATCAGATAATGATGCATATGTTTCCAACAAAGTCCAAGCACATACGCCAACTGTCTCAGTACTTGGTTTTTTCTGGACAAAAGGTTTATTTGACAAAACAAGCTCAGCGAAAATCACAGTCTAACAGCAGTGAGGAACGATCTAATTAACTAAATCATTTTCATAACTAACGACGCTGCTGCAATCATGAGAATTTTCCTTTGAAACAGTTAAACAAACCCGCTCCAGCGAACCAAGCATGCGCAGACGAAATATTGGCAGGCGTCAAATCAAATGCTCTGTTCTCAAGTGACACGCTAGATGCTTGCTTTCACAATCCTGTCAGATCCTTGCTTTTTCAGATCCAGCTGCATCGGTATCGTAGACGGCTCCGTATAGAGGTTGCGAGTCGTGAGCGAACCACACAGCGTGAATACGAAACTCGGCATTGAATTACTTTCCGCTGTGCCTAACGTTACTCGCAGATCTCAGTAGCATTTTGTTCAGAGAGTCAGCCATGAACTAGTAAGCACTGAGTTTCACTCATGCTCAGGCTATCTCCACCTGATGAGTCCAAACCAGGACGAAAACGCGGTGGTGGTATGCCAGTGTGGGGAAGAGCAACATTCAAATATTTCCATAGAGCACACCGTCCTCGGAAGCAGGATGACCGAGGTCTACCTCAAAGTGAACCAAGGTCCCATTAGAGGTTGCGAGTCGCAACCCAAACCATACAGCGTGCTCAATAAATGCAGCTTTGACTCCGTAGGCTCTTCCGCTCCGCTACCAATTTGCTGCCTCCGTATTTTTGACCACTGCGTAAGGCGGTAAATGCTTTGCTGCAGGATTACCTTCTCATTATCGCTGCCACCTTTGCTGAACTCGGTCCTTTCTGTTTGCCTTCCCTTCTGTACTGAATTCATAGATCATTCGACAAACTACGCGGTCAGCACATCACTAATCCACTGTTCGCTGACAACTGGCATTGCTTTGTTCCACAATTCGTCATTTACGACTTGCTCAGGTCCTGCCGTCATAATACAACCTCTGATCTACCATCCGTTTTCTTAAGCCCCTTTGGCAGTTGCTCATTCGTTGACGAGAAAAGTGAGTCCAGCAGACGCACGCTTTAGGGCTTCGCTTTTTTGCTATACAAACCTTGCCCTGTACTGAGACTGATGTTCGGTAATGGCGTATTGCGAATATAGAAAAACATTAGATACCAGTCATCATGAGTGGCTTTGGCTTTTCACCAAATCCTATCAGCTTGTTTGACTGCTGCCACTGCTTTTCCGTTAGAGTGACTGTGATAGTGGCTAGGTTGTATATGATGAAATTCTTACTTGTTTGCGAATGTCTGGAACGCAGCGCTCAAAATTACGGACGGTTGTCCGAGATCAATTCCTATGGTATTTCGTGTCTGAGAACTTGAAAACTAAGTTCGTTGATGACTGCTTCCGTGGTGGTATCAGTGAGTGGATCGATCTCAAAATACTCAATCTAATAGTCCACAGTGATTAATAATCCTTTCCTATTGTCACAGAACAAGTCCAACTCTAATTTCGGCCATGGTCAATCTGGAATCTCACGCAACATCATTGGTTCTCTGGCTCTGTGAGCCATGTTGGACAAGCAGTCTGGATAGCTTGATACATGCTCTCGGATTTGACTTGTCATACCGAGTCAGAACATCAGTTCGCGTGCTCCACTAATACTGTAGTTGACACACAAATAGGCTGGATGAGGTTTTTCTAGCATTTTCTTTGCAAAGAAACGGTGGGATCAAAATGCGGTTTTTCTTTTAAACAGCAAACTGTCAATTCATCTCATAATTTGAAGTACGGAGTTAATTGTCTTCGAAGTTAATCCTTTTTAACTGGCCATCCCCTCAACATCTCATCGCATTACGTCAAGCATTTGGCGTTTATCCCCGTATGATGACATATTATATTTCAAACGATCTGTAGTTATAGCTAGGTGTCGTATGAGATTGACCGTCTTGAGTTCTTCCTGCCGGTGTTTTACCATAGGAAGCTAAACTCTGGACAGAGGGCGCACCATAAACATTTATGTCTCCGGAGTTTACAAAAGCTCCATGTCATATTTTTGAGCTAGATAAGCATCCGTTGAAAAAGTCGAGAGACGTTATATTGCGGTTTATTAGCTATTAACTCGAGCGGTATATAATCCATATACATTGTCGTTTTACTTTAAAATGTCTAGTGATTGAATCGCTGCATTGCATAGACCACAACGAGCATTCTCTTGTCGAACTGCATATAGCGCTTTTCAGCCACTGTGAGCGCCCGATTGCAAAACTCCCAGGATTTGCCATCCTGCACCTATTCCAAATTGGCTGCTATCACAGTGCACCACCAAAAGTTGGGGAAAGATCACAGTAATCAAGTAACAAATCACAGATGGTAAGATTCTTCATGGTTCTGAAGGCTGCCTGCTGCTCTTCTCCCCAACTTCACTATCCAGCTTTGTGAGTCAGGCTCCAGGCGGGCTTCATGACTTCAGCAAATCTTGACAAGAACCGGCTCAAATAATGCACTTTGCGATTTAAACAACCAACGGCCTTGACTTCCTCAGGTTGTGGCATCTCCTGCACTGTCTTGCTTTTTTTGGGATCGACCTTCATTACCTCGGATGTTAGAACATGCTCAGGAAAAATACACTTCATTTTACCGTAGCTCAGCTCTCGCGTTTGAGCTTTACGTTCGTTTGCGCTCATCGTTGCAAAAAGGGGTGCAGATTGGTGTCACCTTCTTGTTCGGTTGAGCCGTAAATTTGCACATCGTCCGCTACACACGTTACACCGTCTAGGTAGTCAAAAGCTTGTATTAACCGCTTTGGAAAAATTTCCTTTGAAAGCTGTGAACCAAACGGTAAATGTAGCCATCGAAAACATCCGAAGCGTGTGAAAAACGTCGTCCGGGAACTGGATTTCCCATCTAGGAAAACGTGCCAGAACGCCAAAGAGAGATCAACCCTGATGAAGTACTTCGTCTTAGCGGACAACAACAGGACATCTTCTATGGTTTTATAGTGCTCTCTAAGCAAATCATTTATCAAAGGTTGACATATGCACAAACGCAAATCACTGTCCTTTTTCGTGACAATCGGGAATTGGTTTACCCAGTCTGTCGAATCTTCTAGATTAGGGATCATGCCCAATTGCTTCACATTACGTGACTCGGGGCAGAACAGGTTTCACAGTTTTCTCAAGTAAACCGGATACCGCATAAAACGCTGCTTCTGTTGGCAACCACATTTGCTGGATGCGTTGTTCAGTTGATGATTCACTTTGGACATATATCAAGACTGCCTGAGCGATAAGAGACGTTGCCGCAGCTTCCGCCTGGTGATGCTATCATAATTCATCCTCCGCACGACACTATCTCTGATGAGACTGCCAGCCATACAACTGCAAATTTATTGGAACGAGCCCGGAACTTCAGCTCCGGAATATGGTCCTGAAAAAACTTGTTTGCGCGCCGGTTTCGTGTAAAAAATCATACCACTGGTAGGTCTCGTTAGTCTAGTATTCGCAGAAATCACCAACTTCTCGGACGACAGTTTCCAGATTCTCCAATTATTGCTGTTAATGTTTCTTTATGTATAGTGAGTCAGTTGGTTGCAAAGTCTGTTGGGCTTTAACCAGGAACGGAGCACCATTGGGTGACCTTGGCTTGGTGTTCTCTGAAACCAAGTCGCAGTACTCGCTCCTTCGGGGACAAATAAATTTTCGACGAAGCAAACTCAGCGAAAATGACAGCCTAACAAGCAGATTGGAACTTCGATATAAATAACTAACTCATATCCATAACTAACGACGTTACTGTACTCATGAGATTCCTCCTTTAAATCAGTTAAACAAACGTGCTCCCGCGAACCAATCAGTGCATATGGGAAATATTGGCAGACGTCCAAGCAACAGTTCTATTCTGATGCGACATGCTAGCCACTTGCTTGCGCAATCACACCACGATTTTTTGAAGTTCAATTAAACACATCTTTGTTTTAGTCATCATTTTCATTTGGCCAGGCACTATAGCCGACTAGCTTATCAACAAAACTTCTAAGTTGCTGGAACGCAGTTCGGGCGAAGGAATTAGTGCCTCACTCCTAACCCTATTCAAAAGCTCCTTGCTGATAGCATGATACAGTACACAACTTTGTCCATAATCGTCCGATTATTGAGAATTATTGCAGGACAAACAAAGGTTGGTGTCATAAGTCCTCATAAAAAAACTCCAGATAGGGAATCAGTATCCACTTGTTACCGCAAGTCATTGGCTGAATAAGGTAATTAGCCACACCCCACTAGTACCGACACTGTTACTCTTACAATGACACACCCCAACATTCCTACGGCACTGTGCCAAGCTTTCGTTATTGTAGCTCGGTGGTAAACCGATTGCTTACAGCTAACCTAATTGTTTATGCTACTAACTACCATGTTAACTATTAAATAGCTTTTCACAATTGAACATCCTACGTGGCTTGAATGACATCTCAATAGGTATCTCACGATGACTTCTTCACGTAACCGCAGGCAGAGTGAACTGAACACCGAAATTTTTCCATGCATTCATGGTAAGTAGGGCGGAGCAAATCCTCATTACCTTCATCTTCCTTGACATTTTGGAGTCTCGAATTTTGCAGTCATGCTATCACGAATCTCACCAAGTTTGCACGGCGTAGTTGGTGTTGCGATGTACGTAGATA
>CALYDF020009795.1:0-10532 GCA_944474145.2 Dicrocoelium dendriticum
CATGTTGGCAGCCCAGACGCAGTTCATCAGTGGATAATTTCCAACTTGAGCGTCGAGATCCCCAACCAGCACTACAGTGTCCGAGCTTCTTCTGTGGCAAAGCAGCTCGTTCAATTAACGATAGAAGTCATCTTTTATCGAATCATCTCTCGAGTTTGTCGGTGCATAGGCAACGATAACGAATAGACACCTGTTAGTCACACGCGACTTCGAAGTTTTGAACGAGCCAGCCAATCGGACCGCACACATCCGGCTACTGATTGGAATTCAGTCAACCAGAGCAGTTTCAGACCGGGGACTCAAGGCAATACCAACACCGGCTTGGCCGTTGCTCGAAGCTGCATCGTCACCGGATAGGCGCAATGAGAAAGTGCTGCTAGTGTCACCTGAAGGGGATCGCAAAGTGAGCACAGAACTCGAGTCTTGCAGGCGGAAAACGCAATGTCGTCATCGCATAAATTGGCTGATTATTTCTCGAACGACTTTGCTGGGGCCTAGCGAAATCGCGCTAGATAACGGATGACTGGCGATCTGTAAGCTCGTGTAAATGACATATATGAAGTTGGGCTTCGGTCTGGTTGACGAAGTCAACACATGCAGATAATGCACTGTGAAATGGTGAATTGTGTCCCAAAGTATCGCCGTTTGCAAGAACTAACATGAGTGTAAAAAAAGGATGTAGACAAAAGTCCGCTTTGAAACACTGCTACATTGGGATAAGTGTTTTGACAAACTGATGATTACTTTGATGCAGTCACTCAGTAGAGCGAGAAAAACTAGAGAGCAGTAAGTCCAACGTGGAAGAACCCAGACGATTACAAAACAACGTATGAACTCATGAGGGTCAGAGGAGGATGCCACGCAAGCACGGCGTAACCACAACCTTACTGTGACTTTCACCGATCCAACCTTGAATGACGCGCAACCAATGATTCCGAAAAGTAGAGCAAGGTTGCATCGCAACTACTATGCTAACAAAATATATACGGTTAAGTAACTCGGGCATACCTTAGTTGTTCAGGATCACGGTGTACCACTGCCAACAACAAAATGCAATTAAGTCACAGGGAGGAAAGTGGTATTCAAGCCAGACAGCCAGAGGACAATGTGCACACGATAGACATATGAAGGTCTTAACAAAGGCAACAGCCAGTCATTGATGGTCCAATCACAGAATGAGGAGTGGGTGGTTAACAGAAGTCACACGTATAACTAAACGGTGTCAAATTTGACGACCAGGGCGTCACTCAAAGAACGTGATAGCAATATTACAAGGTCATGGAGATAGCGACATGATACCTAGTGCATGGGCCATCAGTCACCGATGTAACCAAATTAAATGTCTAAGATCCTTAGTGAGAGAGAATGAAGGTGTAAATCCGGTGTGAACCACTGGACAACAGTGTGAGGCATACAGCGCATTGAACAGTTAGTAAGGCAAGCACATGGGAAGGGTATGAGGGTGATCATATTATCCGGGTATATTTTGTGGATATGGTTCAGTGCACGAGCGGTCATCACAACCACGAAGAGAAGTCGTTTGAATGAACGGATAAGTACAGTCCAAATGTCAATAGAGAACACATTTCAGAGGAATTGTCCAAACAATGCAAGAGTTCGCTTCATTGACTTGTGGATATTACATCCATATGATGGGAGCAAGGTAAACCTTGATGATGTCTGGATATTTCACTGATTTGGAACAGTGTAGTCCCTGATCATAGATGTGGATTTTGGGGGACTATCTAAGAAGCTGTTGAGAACGACGTCTTATATGCAGCAAAATGCGACATCATTGCACGCTGATGCCCAAAGTGACAGTTCGCGCGCTTTCGACCAAAAAATGAGATTATTGTAAGAACCTTGTAATTTGACTGAAGGCGCAATGGTCAACTGATGGGTGCTTGAGGCCATGTCATCTACGTACCTTGGTATATTCACCCGTGAGCGCAAAGACCACACGCCTGTCTTGTAATCTGGAGGTCGCGCGTTTGGTCTTTAATGAGGATCGAGCGACCATCTGAGTATGCTTGGCCAACGAACGACTGGTGGTGGTTGCGCGGCAGCTAAGCGTCGGTACTGGGTACCGGCCTACTGCAGGTACCTCTCTCTCTCTCTCTCTCTCTGTCTCGCCTCCTATGGGACTGGTATCGAGCCAACCAAAGTGCAAAGTGGAAATGGTGAGGGAAGGGCTCTCTGAAGAATCCAAGTGTTCTTGATTATAGGTGAGAAGTTTCTGCCTCCTAGCCGTATAGTCTGAGTGTGACCGAGAAGAGTATGCCTAAACGACAGAATGCTGGAAGGATATAATCCAGCACCGAACGGATCTTTAAACAACAATTCGCGATATACGCAACCAAATGCACTGCTGTTGTCAAGCGGACAGACTCGGGTGGACTTGATTCTACTGTCTAGTACCAACGGAACCGGATACACGAAGTTGGCTACTGTGCCTTCGTCAGACCTCGGACTGCGCTAGACAGCTTGAAGTAGATCGGTCAATCGCGCTTGTGTTAGCATCTTCTCAAGAAGGGTTTTCTCGCAACCTTTGAAGTCACTAACTTACATCAAAGTGGTCGATATTTGCTTGATCACTTCTTTAGTACCGGTGCATTACTGACACTTCACCAACAGTCAGCTAATTATTACTGTTGTATGTATAACGTACATAAATTGGTTTCCTCGAAGGCAACGTAGTGAGCCAAAAGTCAAATTTTAATACTAACATCAAGAAATAATCTACCGGGTTTTAACATACATATGCTGAAGATCGGCAAAGATCTCACCCTCAAGACGCCTGGAGCCACTGGATATTCAGACGCGTTCTACAAGAATTAGTTTCAAAGATCGAGTGACGCAATCCATGCACATAACGAATGCTTGAAAATAACACCAAATCAGTCCCGCATGATTCAAAATTGGTCTTCAAAATAAAGCATTTCTTCAGCGTTTTTAAACGTGACATTGCCGGCGGCAATGAACGAAATGTACACGCTCGTAGGACTGGGTATTCCTAACGGAACCACTCCGTTCATTACCTAAAGCTACACTTACCAACTTCCGATCAACTGTGTATCTGCCGCTCCCCATCGATTCGACTTCCCCTCGAGCACATCCAAATGTCAGGAAACGCTTCTGTTTCTGTGCAACTGTATAAATTAGACCGTTTTTCGGTCGCCTAGCGGTCGATACTAGGTTAGGGATACGATCTTTGTGAGAATCCACAGCACTGGAACGGAGAAAACTTGTTGCTGCGACTACCTATGTATCCAATTTGTGTAGTTACTGCTTTACAGTTTGATACTCTTTATCGGTTTACATTGGTCCCACCATCTACATGGAATAAACATGCAGGAAGTCGCCTACCCGCGTCCGCGCTTGCTCAGTTGGCTCAATCGTAGTCAATGTTGTAATATCAGGGACGCACAAAGCGCCTGTAAGCTATCGAGATCAGGCAATTGTAGCCAGAACTATGAAGAGAGGGAGAACTCATGCCAATCCCCACCCTGAAAAGACTAGGTCCCCATGTGTATTGCTTGATGGTACGATTGATTAAGTACATATTGCAGTACTGCGGTGTCCTCTACGGCTCCAGATGACGTCCATGATTTCGTGAGTGGCAGTCCACGGAATTGACAAATGATTTATAAGCAAAAACGCCAGACGAAAAGTATTGAAGAGACACGCTTTACGAATGAAGATGTGGTTGTAACGTAACAGCGTAATATGGTTGCGAATGGTCCAAACCCGCTGGCTGGCTCAATTGCTCAGCACATCCCAGACTATACTATATGCAAAAGTCCCCGCGAATCGTTTAGCTGGAATTCCATTAGGTCTATCACACACTGATAAACAAACCGCACTCTGAAAGCCCGATTTAGTATATCTGACTAACTTCCCTTAGTAGAGTGATAAGATTACGTGAAACGATTTAGCAGGATATTTTCAAGCATTCGCCTTGTTTAAACTTCCGAGTCCTTGAACATGACCCATTGGGAACTCAAGTTGGCCACCATGTATGAGCGGCGATACTGTTCTCACACACGTTCAGGTTCAATCAACTCACTGTCCATGAACAACATTCGTGATACACTCAAGATTCCACTCACCAAATCGTTCAAATCAGACTGTGACCCTGACGGGTCAGTGCTTTCTCGCGATTGGGAAGCTGGGCTGCCGACAGCATAGGTTCCACATGAGCCGTTCATGCTCCAGGCGGTCCTACACCGATCACCAACCGGATGTTTCCTTAAGGGCGACAAAGGCAAGGTTTCCGGCATATGAAAGCCACTGGTATTTAATCTTCGTTTCCAAGATTTCCAGAACAGAGGAAATGGGAAGGAGTGGGGCGCAGGAATATCTTCATGTGGTGCTTCCAAGAGGTCCTTTCCCACTGGAGATGGATTTCGTGTTCCGTGTTGCACATCGTTGCAATGAGGTAAGTCACCGTGCGATGAACGCGCACCAGCAGCAACAGGACATGGGTCGGCGCAGTGATGAACTGTGTGCTGCGTTCCAGTGCCTCGGTGAGTAATATGTGCACCATCTGAATAGGTCATAAAAAGCCCAGCAAGTTGAAGTTAGTTTTCGTGACTTCATTCACACTGATTCTAGCGAATACAAATGGGCCAAGAGAAAATGAAAAACGCATACTAGGTGTCGGTAACCTTCTTCCGCTACGTAGCCTTTGGATACCTCAGGTTCAACCTAAAAATAAGTATGGAGCCAACGATTGCTTGTGCACTCAGGTACACGCGGGTGATTTTGCTATTAATTGTCACATATGCCGTTTGAATTATGATATTGTGAATGATTCCTGTGACCGATAACTCATCCATAACCGTCTAAATGCCGCGTAAATATGAGTGAGCGGGAAAAAGCGACAATGTCGCAGCTAATTTCTCCGGAATTTAAGGCCACCGGGGAAACCGGCGGCATCGGCATGGTTTCCACTACTACAGGATAATGAACGTCATGATTAACATTACACGTAGCTCCATCCACACGCTCGATCTCAATGTATCTAAACTTCAAAGATTAGGGAACACAGGTTGTGTAAAGTTGTTAAGTACGAAGCGCCCTACAGTGTAGCTGGTTTCCACTGGAAGCTTTCTTGTCGTTTACTATAAAGCAGAATGCCTGGTAGAGTGTCGGTTAGTTCTCAGGACCGGACAGTTTCGTTGCAAATGTTGCAGCAACCATCGGAGTGCCATCTTCGACATTTGCTACCAAGCTATATACTACAACGCAGTGAAGATGCCTCCTCGATTGGTGGTGAAAGGCATTCATTACAGTTGTCTGACTGGAAGAGTCAATCAACTTTCTTCCCGTTTACATGGTGAATTCAAAACAGTCCCAGTCTTACCCTGCCGATGAGAAAAGCGATGGATTTGGTTATGTGAATCAGGAGGGATCTCCTCGAACGGAGGGTAAGTCTGGTCTCCTTCCGACAGCGGTGCCGAATCACACTCAGTGGACTGCTCCGAGTTTGCGTACGAGCTGAACCGATTCATGCTTGCGTAGGCAAGTGATGTCCTTGCGTAATTTTGCTTCATCGCACGTTGAGTGGCTCGGTGCTCTTCTCTTGATTGGTCTTGTGAAATTCGAACTTCTTCGGGAGTCTGGTGTGATTTGAATGAAGAAACTGGTGGAGGTGATCGATCGTGACACTGGATTCGCTGGCGTCTAAAATGGAAAAGTGGTAGGATAACTCCGACGGCTTAAGTACACGCGTCGGACAGCTGAGAAAATAGAAATTTATCGAAAACGGTCGCTTCATTCTAGAGGCAAAGACAGGCGTGGAATCCAGAAGTTAACATCTATATGCAACTCCACATGCCATGGTTGTAACCAAGCTGATTAACACTGCATCATCTTGCTCCTACCCTGCTGAGATATATTTATACGATCCGCCTTGTCGCATACACCGCGTTACTTTCAGAAGTTGTCCTATATTTGGTAGCTACTAGATCCAATGTGTTTCTTTGGTACTACCGACGGCATGCCGTCGTTTTACTATTGGAGATTCGAACAGTGGATCCACCGTGCAACTTACTGCAGTGCGGGCCCCAACTGTGTTGTTCTGGCATGTTTGTTTCTCGCAAATATACAGCAGTGTTGCGCTATTGCACACCAGTCACACAAGGGCCAGATGTACCCAAGGTGTGCGTATGCTTTTACGGTGTAAGGAAATCGACAACTCCCGGGATACACTCAGTTGAAATAATCTACTACTGCGTGACGAAATGTGAATCGCATGAGAAATTATTGCGGTTTAGCCAGTGCGTTTGCGGAACGAGGTATCAGATTTACAATGGAGATGGTGACATTGGCAAATATTGCTCGGACAAAAGTTGACACACCTAAGCCAATAATCGGCAAAGTTGCTCATGGGGCAACAGAATTAATCTGAACGGCAAAGGAGTTGCGCTGAGGGACATACAAGATGAGTCTTTACTCAAATACCTTGAGCCGTGAGTGCACCGCTCACTTGTGCAGGTGTGTAGGTGTGTCTGCATAGTACAGAGCCTTCAGCCAATAGGACCTCAGACGCACTAAATCATAAGGGTGCAGGTGGGACGCTTCAGCTCCTACCGGGGACTGTGTCGGTGGCCGATGCACCAGGTGGGCCTTTGTTTCTCTGTCCTAGGAAGCGATTCCTACCAAGTAGAACGAGAGTAAGGATTTGAAGACGATTGGCATAGCAGAAAGAGCCACAGCCAAATAAGTTTGATGTGTGGTTTGAACGTGCAGTTCACCTAAATGCAATGGTTGGCTTGTATGTTCGGCACTCGACGGAGGTGAAGAACATCACACTGAAAGCGCACAAGGAAGGAGACGATTGGAAGCAGGACGCTTGCCCATTGAAAGTGAACGTGGAAACTTGCCGCAACTGGATACAGGCGTACGAATCGACGGAACCGGTGGGGTAGCAGAAGAGAGACCGTCGCAGAGCACTGGGAGAAATCCACGTCGACTCTCTGACGGAGTGGGTTTCTGCGGAGCCTACCGTTATCCTTGAACTCCTTCGTTTGCGGTTGAAGGCGGAGTTCGAAATTTCAGTAAGTACCAGCACAGTCTCAAGATACTTGTATGGTAGACCGATAACAATAAGGAAACTGCACACCAGTTCTCAGTCCATGAACAAGCTGGAGAACAAAAAGCGACGCAGATCATTCCTTTCGCAGCTCATGGATTACGAGGTGGAAGGTAAGCAACCGGTGTGGATTGATGTGACCAATTTCAAGTTATTTTGCTCGCACACTCGTGGCCGATCACGACGTGGTAGTCGAACGCAGTGTACGGTGGCGAACAGCCGGGGACCGAATGTGCATCTTGTTGGCGCTATGAAAAACAACACCTTGATAGCGTGTCCGGTTCTAAGAGGAAGTTGCGACAAGCAAAGTTGCGCTCAGTGGCTTCGACAAGCGCTTGATACCAACGGAGCAGGGTTTGTGGAAAGGTGTCTTTTGATTTGTGACAACGCGCCCTGTGACACGCAACTGGAGCACGTTTTCCTGGAGGAACCATACCGCTCTGGGAGACTTCTACGCCTTGTGCCATACTCTCTAGCACCCAATCTTATCGAGGGCATCTGGAGCGTAATAAATGCTTATGTAAAACAGACAATGAGGGGGCGGTACTCCGATATGCTCCTAGGGGATCCTGAAGGTGTTATGAATAAAAGTGAGTAACGGATTCAAGTTTTGGAGCACGCGGTGTCTGAGACACGAACCTTAGTGACGCAGCAACATTGTGAACAACTGGTTCAGCATGTCAGTAAGAATTATGGACGTGTTGTTCATTTGGCCGATTTGTAAAACATTCTGTGGGCAGTAAACTACCTGTTCTAAGCGAGTGTTATTCTTACTTCATTATGCTGATGGGTCAGAGTACACTTCATACCCTGCTAGCAATACCCAGTTCTATATACGGAGGACCATCGTGGATTTCCGGTAAGTTAGTGCGTGTGGTCGCTTCGCATACCCGTTTTAGTTGCCGCGTTGTAGAACAATCATGTGAGAGCTTGACAAATAAATGACACTCTAACACGGTTGTGTAACAAGCAATTATATTCTACCACCTGTCGTTGATTGTGTTTGGATAGCCAGTGGATAAGGACTTTGATGAGGGCATACTAAAGAAGAAAATTGAGCTACGCAGACTTCACAGACATGGGTAGTGTGTGTGGCCGTTTGCCGCATGGCTTAACCCGTTACACCATCGCAGGCGACTGGAAGCTGCATGCGGAAACGCAGAGCATGTAGGGCAAGCAAAACTAACGTTTATCACGCTATCTATGGAAATATTTCCGGATGGGTATTTGACACTTGTGGACTGTGTTCGAACACACCATAGGGTTGCGGTGAGAAGGTGTTTTGAAGCCGCAAATAAAAGATACTCGTTTCGGCGAATCACATTTACTCGTCGGGTTGTAGCGCCTGCACAGGGATGAGTGGCTCCGCCTGACGTAAACCGGTCCGTGCTTCATGTGGCATTTGCAATTTGTTAGTGGAAGTTGCTATTTCGCTCCATCCCAATTCTACGTGGGTAAATGATGCGGTTATAGCCGGACATCTGTTGTAATCATATCTCATGCGGTCCCAAGATTCTTTAGCCAGTTATACTAGCCTATACCATGAGGTTTGCGCCATGTTTTATACGTGAAACGCTGCACTGGTGTGGATTACAATTTGCCCAAAACTGTTGCTTCTCTGCACCGTGCGAACAGAAAACAGCCTCATCGATAACAAGAATTGAATAGACGTTCATGGCACTCAGAAACCCGCGGCAAAAATAAGCCGCTTCTCCGAAGCACATAGGTTTAAAACATGCACTTCACGGACACTATACTTCCGGAATTTCCTTTCCTTCAAAACTCTATGTAGAGCATATCTGATGGTGTCGCAATGCTGGACGAGTTTACGAATGTTCAGATCGCAGCTTCTGGACACCTCATGAATGACCACACAAGCAGAAAAGTCATCCGTGGTGATGCGATGTCGCCCTGTCTTTTTGGAGTCGCACAACCCACCAGATTTCTCAGATTTTCTCACCAGCTTACGAACATACCGTCCACTGATGGACGGCTTGGCACTGTGGATAGTGGCAACTACTTTTGCCACGCGATGGGGTGGTAACATTATCTCTCTTACTGAGGGCAGCATAGGCGCGTGAAGGCCAAACGATCGGTAAAGAGCACACTAGTTTTCGATGCAAACTAATATGCGCTCGGGACCTTGAGTTGAGTGTATTGAAAGTGACCACTATGGAACAAATAAGAACATCACTAGGAAGAACATTTGCACAAGTGTAACGCATGGCGCGAATGTGTTGTCGTTCATACAGAGTAACATTAAAATATTCAACCCACAGCTTATCCTGATAATTTTTCCTTTATATATGGTATCCAACCTACGACGGTAATAAAAATGCGGCCCCGTGTCACGTGCCGCCCTGGGCGTACCGCCTATGCACCCCATACTGCACCTCTGCAAACGGAACAACTAAATGTATTCAAAGCGGATTAGTCATCTTTTCCTCTACATAGTGTTAACCCCCGGCATTAACAACAATCACGTTTAGTGAGTCCAGGAACGACACCATAGCTCAATGATCAATATTCACTCATCTAAACTCAACCCGAGTGCACCGAAAGCCAAACCGCTTACACCAGAGCTGCATCACCAGGTTAACAACGATGTAGATGACGTTCCTGATGAAAAGCGCCTGGTTGAATGTGCCAGTAAACCATGCGAAATTTTAGCCGATAGCAATTAAGGACGTAAGGTAACCGCACATTTTCTCGCGAATAACACGAACTAAGCTTCGACAGATCGCTCGACTAATGTAATATGTTTCAAGTTGGTTCATCGTAATTATATTCCAAGCCCCATAGGTAAGCTACCAATCCGGAAAAGCACCAGACGCGCTTTTTGCCATATTGAGGCACGACAGTGATGCGCATCTATCGATCCCCTACTGGGGATCGAACCCATGACGGCTAGAGGCTAACGCCAACTAGCCAGCAGCTTATGCCCCTGAGCCATGGGGGACGGCAGCCGACCACCACGGGTTGAAACCAAACTGGGATATAACCCGAGCCATCCTCCAGAGTCATACAGGTTACTGCCCGTACGGAGGACAGTGGTTGGCCGTCCGGGTCAGGACCACTGACGAGCCCCAATAGGGCGAAAGGCGGGTCTGGTGCTTTCCAGGTCGGTAACTTCCCTTTGCGACTTGAAATCTAATTGCAATAAATCAACTCGAATCATAACCAAATCAGATCTGCTCATTAGTAAACAATCAGGATTGTCTCTTAGCTGGTTGTTGAAAGCAACCAGCAACACTATCACGCATCGCGTTCGCCCTTGTCATGTCACCAAGGTGACTGGGATGCTCAAGCGCCCGACAAGCGATCTAAGAATTCACCGATACCACCGAAATCCGTCTGTTCATTCCGAGCAGGTTCAATCTGTTGATCGGCTTAGGTGAAACATAGTGCTGTGTCAGGTCTGTGGACACATTTTAAG
>CALYDF020009796.1:0-10537 GCA_944474145.2 Dicrocoelium dendriticum
AAAACCTGCTGTATGCCTTGAACCTAGAAGAAACTGGCATTTCTTTGTAAATGGAAATAATAATGTCAGTCTACTTGGTTTTTTGGAGACCACACAGGACACTAATCCGTTTATGTTTGACTGGCTGCAATGATCATTTGTGAAATTGATTAGAAGGGGACAGAAATATAAGCTTAATTTGCACAGTGCTACTAGAAGAAGGTGCACATCAATTTAAATGTTAGAGACAGTAGAGTATTTAAAAGTGATTAAATGATATGACATTTTGCATAATGGATTTTTTAAACTCATTTGTTTGGAAAATCTTTTTGTGCCAATAGGAGCTTCCTTTTGAATATTATTGCATAATGGTCATGAAGTATAGCAAAGTGTTCTACTTTATTCTGTTATAATCCGGTGCTGGCTCTGTTACGACTTAATTACCAACTGAGGAACGGTTATTCCAAGGCTATATGGGCTACCAAATACTCATAAGCTTAACGTCCCCCTTCGTCCCGTCTTGGATATGAATAACTCCCCATATCACGCGATTTCTCGGTGGCTGGTTTTAATCTTTCCACCTAATAGAGAGCGAATTGTTGTACATACTGTGAAGGATAGTTTTGAGTTTGTGGATATTGTGCGTTATGTAAATATTTCGAATCTAACCATGTGCTCCCTCGAGGTTACTTTACTCTTCACCAACATATCATTAGTTGAGTCCACAAACTACCTCTGTGAGTATGTTGATGCAAATCACATTAATGTTGGCATCCCCACGGTGATCCTAAAACAACTACTGTTCAGATACACGTTTAATGTTCAGTTTCTTTTCAATGGCGAATTATACCGGCAGTGAGATGGGGTAGCGATGAGTTCCCCAATGGGTCCGTTCCTAGCCGACGTCTTCATGGGCATGCTGGAACAGGGAAAGCTTAAGCTAACGATCTCAAGTCTCGGTTTATATTGCCGTTACGTGGACGACATTTTTGTCTTGCTTCAGTCGTCTCGAAGTATCGATGAACTAACAAACGCTTTCAACCAAGACCATCCAGCAATAAATTTCACCTGTGAAGTGGAGGAAAACGGTCGCTTTCATTTCCTCGATGTCGGCATGAAAAGACTGCATGAAGGTGCGCTACAGCGCTGCGTCTAAGTGAAAAATACGTGGAATGGACAGTACACAAAATTCTACAGCTAAGTGCCGCTTAGGTTTAAACGGAACTTGATAAATACCCTAGTGAGCCGAGCTAAAAGATTCTGCTCGAATGACACGCATGCGGAAGAATCAGAGTGCATTCGCTTAGTCCTAAGGAAGAACGGCTATCCGGAATGTTTCATCAGAGCCAACATGGAACATAAGAAGAAAAATGCCTGTAGTTTTGACAGTAGAACGAAATCCAACCTTCCTACAGCTGCGATACAAGGGCGAGGTTGCGACGGAACTTCTATCTCGTTGTCTTTGGTTTTCACTCAGACGCACCTATCCAGCAGTGCAGCTGCAAATCTAGTTCACTAGCTTTCCGATGGTGAGAGTAAACTCAAATATGAGAGGCCTGTCCACACCAACTCAATGTGTAGCTACTCATTTTCATGCTCCTGTGGAGCGGAAAACATTGGTCGTACGACACTGCGGCTATAGGAGAGAATGAAGGAACACCACCCGGTAGGGCTTACAAATAGAAGTGGAAATACAACGAGCTCATCAATAGCCGCGCACCTAGCCGATACTCGACAAGTGACAAAGTTCACCGATCCATTCAAACTAATATATCAGGCCCCAAACACCGCTCGAACTGCGTCCGAAAGCGATTACTAGAAGCCGCTGAAGCAATTGCGCTCAGGCTGCATGAACCGGAGCTATGTGTTCAGAAGAAGCTAACTATAGGCTTGCAACTGCCCTGGCCCAAACGGCCGGTGACTTCTAACCCAGGTGGTCACACGCGCTCGATTGCTGTGGCTCAACAGACGGCGCTGTCAGCATCCAATTTACTCGCTCCACTAGTAACGACTTATAATGTCTGTCTACATTTTGATTTTGATTTTGCATATAATTTTATAAGCGTGAAGATGAACTGTCGAAACACATACGTTCGCTTACCCTGACTTCGGATCATAATATTGGATTTTTTAAACTGTAAAGCCACCAAATTGAGTAGTTAGTCTAGTGCCATGATCAAATTTAGCTTGTACATATAACGTCTTAAATCCTCACGATACGAATCAATTTAACCATAGATATAAGAAAAATGTAGTTTCCTATTGTGTAGTCATATAATTGAAACCTTTTGCTGTCTAAGATATATGGTGACGGAACATTGCCAACTTTATCGGTGACCTTAAAATAAGTAGACATTATTCTCATATTGTCACAAAAATAGTCTGAGGTCACAGTGCATAAGTTTACAAACTAAAAGCATAATATGCAACCTAGGATTTTCGTGCTCTTTTGCGACCCGAGTGATGATCAACTACTAATTTTATGTAGCTAGGCAGGAAGAATACCGAGAAATTTTTGAAGTGCATACTAAAATTAGAATGTATAATACTTAATACGAAAAGTGAACAATGACAATGTATTTATTTTACGGGCTGTTCCTTAGGAGGCACCTCACAAACAAATGCCAAAATAGTGTGTAGTGCGAGTTAGCCCTGCATTCTAGTTTACCTGATTATGCAAAATAATGTTCTCGTTGTGCTGAACGGAATGTATGTGGTATAAACTGTCATGTGCTCAGCTGCATCTTGCTTAATAAAGGGAACTCTATGTATCAGCAAATGGTGAGAAAATCAAAAGAAATTTACACTACTCTTAGTGGGTGTAAGAGGACAGATGACACACTTAGGCTACTCATTAAAGAAAAGTGAATATTAAACAAAAATGAGGACAAGATTTACTTAAATGCTAATATTTTATGCTTTCTATTTTAGTTACGTTTTTATGGAACTTCAGTACTCCAATAGTGTTAGCGTAGCAATGCATGCCAGAGTGAGTCTCAGTTGAACATAGGCAAGACATGTTATCTCAAACATTTGCGTGTAAGCGACTGGAGCTGATATACCACATCCTAGTTTGATGCAAATAACAAGATTTTTTCTCACATTCCTTCTGATACATCAGGTGAAACTATCGTTATATGATATAATTCACACAATTTGTGTACGACCTTTTGGAACTTAATGGCAAATGTTTTTCTCCAACCAAAATCTATGCGAGGAAAAACTGCAAAACGGATATCGTTTCTCAAAATTCATTTGGATTAGTATAGTTTATAACAGGGATTAGTAATAACTTGGCAGGTTACTAAAGCGGCCAAAAAATTCACAGGTTAGAGCAATCAGTACGCACAAGCAGTAAACAGCAAAATTTATTAAAATACCAATTGATTACGCTACGTTATTCCTGAAATAAATATAATGTAACACATATAAGATAGTAACCACTATAAGATATGCGGGTTTATAATAAGGGCTTTCACAGCAACGATATAGTTCAAGATGATAATTAAGGCGAATCTTAAAGGAGAAAACGCATGTGTTTGGCTTTCATTTCCAAAAGCGTACTATATTTGAGCGATCGTCATAATTGCTTCATTTGTTTCACATCCGCAGTGAATGTGTATGTTATAGTGGACGCTAATGGTGCAAATTAATGAGCAGTGAAACGTTGCATTATATATATAATTGTATTTGGCACACAAAACCATAAGATAAAATATTCCAAATGTTTGATAGATGCTTGGGTTTTTAACATTTTCGCAATTTTAGTTTGGTACAAGTGTGGTTGAGAAAACAATATTTTCGTAAATAAAATATAATGATAAACATACTTTTATCATTTAACCCGTTTGCATATGTAAATTTATTTTCATTATTATTCTTCTGCAATACACTGAAATGTCAGTAGCAGTTGTATATCACCGCACGTTTACCAGTGTCAGGTTCAATACAATCGGATTCCTTGAATTTATGTAGTTCACTAATCACACAGGACTGAGCACGAAGCGAAAAACCCAGACTGTATAATATTGAAACCGGTGCGTTTTGGCGTTTGTGTTATACTTCGTTTTACCAAGCAGGATTCCATCGGTTTATCGCGTCTCTCCTTTTTATTCTACCTTAGATTTGCGCCACTCTGGTTCCATATGCGGCATTCAGGAACTATTTCACATCTTCCATGGAAATTTTAGCTGCTCTTCGAGGTTAACTTTGCTAACTACTTTTTTCTTTATGAAAGTGAGAAAACCATCTGTTCATCAGAAAGTAAATAACAACAAGCATTACCTAGCAGGCCGTAAACCGAATATTGCTAATGTCGGTACCCAACTTTATTTAGATTCACCTGACAAAATGCATATCTGGTTGTAGGAGACCGCATAGGAAATGTAGTTGATCAAAACCTGAAGTAGACGCGGAAGAAAAACTTGCAGTAGATTTAGATTTGTCCCTTTCCCTTGTGGTTCTAAAGTCCAAATTAATCCTTGACTTTGATCTCTAAGTTAGCTTCATGTACCTCGTTTAAATCTAATGGACATAATCATCCGCAGCAAAATACAAATAAGCCGAGCATTGTAGTAGACGACGTTAACGCCTCAGCGACCGCAAAATGCAGGGAAGGACCTTCTAATACGCAGGCGGCAACTACCACTCCTCTTATCAATTACGGACAAGAAGACAATGCAGATGAATTTAAGAGCCCTTAATAACCAGTCACACCAAAACAACAATTGAAACGGTAAGCAATTCACAGCCAAAACTAAATTTAACTGCTCTTTACCAGAGGGGGCACGTGACCGATG
The DNA here is from genome assembly GCA_944474145.2 of Dicrocoelium dendriticum. Lineage (NCBI taxonomy): Eukaryota > Metazoa > Platyhelminthes > Trematoda > Plagiorchiida > Dicrocoeliidae > Dicrocoelium > Dicrocoelium dendriticum. Next base: position 4,779 of record CALYDF020009796.1, read on the forward strand.
GAAACCGGATTAGCACTCCAGTAAAACTGAGATGTTCCACGAGGAATACTCAATGTACCAGATGCAAAAATAGTTCCTTTAACATAAGACATTAACCTTCGATTTCCAGTAAAATGCGTCCCTATTTCCCTTTTGGAAACTTAGGGCATTGCTTCAACTGGTACCCGACAAGTGTTAGCAGATCTCAATTCCAATATCTTGTTTATTTACCGTATACATCCGCTACAGCTACAAACAATGTAAACACGAATGTAAACACGAATTTCCAGAATCATGAAGCGTCTTGTTTAATAAGAACTCTTTAAATGATTAACATCAAATAACCTTTTATCACATGTGCAGAAGGATTTCTACAAAAGCGTCAAATGTCATTTGATAAGCCTATTTCTTTGATCAATTGGCGAATTCGATGGGGTCTGGTAAAGCCTGTACCGTACTTCGTTTGGAATTTCAGAAAGCGTTTGTCAGAGTTTCATGCAGAATGCTTAAAGTTAAAACTCTCCTTTGTGGAATCGCGGTAGCATTATTAAATGGTTATATTGTTTGCTCACTGGTCGAAATCGGAGTCAAGATAGATGATTATCTGTCGGAAACATGTGTGATTACCTTTGGCATGCCACAAAGTGCTGTACACGAACCACTGCCTACATTGATATATGTAAAGGATCTTTTCCCCGCGATAAGTTATGGTAGACCTTTGCTGTTCGCAGATGATATAATAATTTTGTTGGCAACTGATTATTAATTTCTGTCGTTTACATCTGCGATTCAGAGTGATCTAGTTTTACTGGACGTCTGGTGTACCGGATGTTGCATGAAATTCTCATTACCTAAATGCGGCATTATCTGTTATAGGTGTTTAGGTCCAAATAAATAATACTTATGGAATCCCAATCCCTTATGCGAATCAATATGTGAATTGGGTCTCTGTTACTCAGGTTCACTGAATTGCAACTAACAACTTGATACATGTTGGCAAAACATGACTGGCTATTAGCATGATAGGACGCCTATTTATAACATCGATGTTAAGCTCCTATGGTGTAAATTGTGCGCAAGACTATTATTGGAATACTGTGCCATCACTTTTAGTAGCATCATTATATGTGACACGAGTGCAATCAAAGCTGAAATAAGATCGGTTAGGGAAAGTTCTTGAGCTGCAGGTATATATCTTTAAGGAAGATATATGTCATTTCTAAAACTCAAACCGCTGTGGCTTCGAAGATTAAGGCTGAATATTTGTATTTTATTCAGAACTCTCCAATGACTGACACGCACCAGTTACTCTCCGTCGAGTAACAAGAATCCACACCATATGACCTAAGAAACAGATATTGTGTAATAAATCTAACTGTTTAACCCACACGTATACGGTACATAACGTTTCCAAACATATATCCCACCTTTTGGAATAGGTTGACTCAGGCAATCACAAATACCTTTTGCTTCAAACTACAAGATGAAACTAAAAGTGTACTTAAATAAAAGTTTTGTATCAGTTGTACAGACGAATGGGTTTAGTAGAATGTTACTGAACACATCTAATACTTGGGGAATAAGAAATATAAAATACTGATAAATATATGACGTGTGATACAGTGTTCCTTCATGATGAATGTTTCTTGTTAGTAAACAGCTTTGTTTCTCTCCTTCCTTCTTCTTTGTCAGGTCCTTCGGGATAACTCAAATTGATGACCCAACGGTTGCCTTTGGAATAATTGGTACACCGATAGGTTGGAGAAATGAGATATATCTTTGATAACCTCTTAGTGTATACTTTTATATTCTTCGGTCTATGCAGATCGAAAGCCCGTTGGTGACCTAAGAACATACGAGCACATCGATGAGTTGGTCATATGGAAATTATCTTCCATTTTTTTCCATCTACAGTGATTCTTACTGTGATCTTACCTGGCTTGAAGACCCACCGTGGCATTTGAAAAGCATGCGCACATTAATGAGTCAAATAAGCCTACTATTTACTTAAACTTCTTATAATATTCAGTCATGGCTCGGTCATGTGTGGCGTATGGATACGAAGCGGATACTGAAGAAGCTAATATATGTTAGGCTGAGTAAAGGCAAGGGGCGCCAGAATCACCGCATCCAACTTCACCGCCTACAGAGCTACGGAATCGGATAACCTGTGTTTGGTTTGATTGACAAATTTCTAAACCAACGGAAGCTTAAAGTATAAATATCGAAAGTGACGGGAACTGGCAATGAAAGCTTCAGTCTGCTTTGCAGGTCCATTGGCCGTTTTAAACCCTCAAAGTTTCCCAAAATGCTTAACGCCTACTTGTGACCGCACGTGGAATATGCTATTCAGGCGTAGCAGCCGTGGCAGAAACAGGAACACGTTACTCTTGAAACTCCTCAAGGTAGGGCAACCAAGATTGTCAGGGACATCTTTCATCTGTCCTGTCAGCTTAGACTGAAATCTCTAAGAATATGCAGCAGTCGATATGGGCAACTGCGGGTGGTCACATAATGGTTTACCAGATTTTAAATAACGCAAACCACATTTGCTGACCGCTGCTGATATTGAAGAACAATACTAACCTAAGAGGTCATGCTCTGAATCTGACTGTACAGTATAGCCGGCTTGAATGCCGTAGAAATTGCTTTACTCCTCGCCTGTGCCAACCTTTGAACGACCTCCCTAATTTTGTGTTCTCTGCTATCAATCTTATGGTATTTAAAAAACTAGTTGACGATGCATTTTCTCAAATTTCATTTTATTCCTTGTTAGCCAGAGTCGACAAAACGCAATCAATCAGCGTCTTGGCAAACTTCAAACCAATGGGTTTAGGGATTTATACCTTCAATAGGCAAACCTCTCCGTTATTCCGCATAATTCTACGTTAGTCCACTAAATTGCTTTTCACTTTAGCATTTAATGTACTTTCGCGGTATGTTCCATCCCACGGGACTCGTTAACTATTGCTTTTTTACCCCTAAAAACCATTACTACATTGTATATTCAAAGGCTGATTAGAGATATGTTGCCATCGGAACCTTGGCAACATCGTTTGGCAGACGAACATAAGCATGAAAGGCATGTAACACACTGGTAACACACTGCAGTAACACACTGGTTCGTACACCTAGAGATATTATAACAATGGGGACCCCAAGTCTCTTTTGTCTCATGGGGATACTGGGCTTTTTAATAAATCAGCTTCTGCCTTCAATTTAGGGCTACTAGATACTGGCACATTGTAAGGATATCTTAGCCATGCCAAACATAGATAGAGCAAGAATGTCAACGCTGTAAATATTATACAAGCTTGTGGATGTCTGAAATGTGGAACTTCGAAGAATATTGTATCAGAGTTGCTGGCAGTTTGAGCCCAAGTGCATAGCGGTTTGCGCACTTTATCAGTATTTAAACATAAGAGAAAATAAGCCAAATCAATTTACATATTTATTTGATAGATGGATTAAAATCACACTTCTGTTCCTTAGGAGAACTTTTACTTGCGCAATCGTAACTGAAACATTTTTGAAAGGCGCCTATTAATGGTTTCATCTTACTTCACAGAACTTTATGCTTTAACGGTTTGTCAATCCTTTTCATTCATGTTTAAATACTTTACCATGATCAAATTATTGTTGTTTCGAGTATGCATTTATGAAGTGAATCCAAAATATTTTATCAGTATCGCAGATCCTTGCCAAATTGAGTATCCTATTAGGATTAATCACAGCGGATATTTGAGTAAGGCTGCATGTCTATTCTAAGACGCAGTGAACTGGTGCAAAAATTTAAAATATTTATTTAATTTTCATTTAACAATTCACACTGAACGTTAGCAAACTCGATATTTTGCAAAATACGAATAAACAAGTTGGTTTTAATCTAGCAGAACAGAAGAACCCAAGTCGCGTAGGTATTATAGTTTGCAAATTTTGGCAGCCAAAATGCAATCCAACCCAAACATTATTCGCTTTGAATAAACCGTAGCACTTGCGGTCACTTATGTCATAGGAATAAGGCTACCTAAAATTCGCGGAAATGCGATGAATGCCGGTTAACTATACATGGTAATAACATTTTGCCAAAAATTTCAAACTTTAGTGGATTTATAAATGGCAACATATATAAACTGAGTGTACATGTCATTTAAACGTATTTGTACCTAATCGTAATGTTGACGACTGCGAATCTATGCAAGCTACTTGACCTATGCCTCGCGACGTACTTCGATTATAATGGACAGATATATGAGCAGGTGAAGAGAGCACCGCTATGATCCCCTGTTTCATTGTTTCTGAGGAAGTAATGCAGAAATTTGGAGAGAGCGAACTTCCCATAAACAACCCAAATATTCTTGATACTGAAATGTAGTCAAATAGAGGCCGCGTAACAAATACTCAACAACCCCATTGAAGATATTTATCTTACGATGAATACCAAGATAAAACCAGCTCCGATTCTCGGATGTGTTAGCCACCAGGATGATTGATGGAGAGGCACAAACATCCGTTTAGAGGAAAGGAACACAGAACGACCAGATTTTTAATTACTCCAGCAGTCAACTGAAATGTCCAGAAATAAGCTGTGTGCGTAGAATTTGAATGCACTGCAGCACTCTTGAGATAACGCGGAAAGAAGAGATATAACTGTTCAGATAATTTCACCTACACAGTTATCCATATAGCATCGTCCGGCGATGTCTCAACAACAAAGCTACGACCTCTTAGTCTGCTGAGATGAATACAAATAGAATCGGTCTAACCTAAGTAAAGAACATCTCCGGGATAACAGTATAATTATTCAAACAGCACGGTCTTCGTGTGGACGACAAATCAGCTGGTACATTGAGCAGAACACTGTCTAATCCCGAAGCTGGACGTAAAACACACGGAAAACAGGATGTTGTTTACAAGGTACGATGTCCAGCTTACGATAAAACTATGTGGGTCAGACAGGAAGACGGCAGTCAACAAACATACAAGAGCAAAACGGAGCTAATAAGAAGCACCATACTCAATCTCTAGTATTAATACAAACGTAGGAAGCAAGACATGGTATCGATTGGAACAAGGTTAAGGAAAAGGTTAGGTGCTCGGTTAACAATTTTCTTAACACTCCAGCTTTATAAATGTATACATTTATTGAATGCGGCTCGGCTTAGTAAAGACAGACAGAGCTTTGACACTAAATTTATGGCCGCTCATTTATTGACGCCCACGCCGCTCACATGGCTCTTATCAATGCTTAAATTTCAACTCCTAATAAAGCTTTGAAGACTTTGAATCCATTATTTTGCACTGTTTATGTACAGATGGTTGCCGTTGCATTTTGACAAATTAAAAGGAAGATGTGGAGAAGTTGTCTTCTGCCCTTGTTTATTCACATATACTGTAAAATTGGAAAATCTACTTCTAGGTTAAACAATATCCTAGTGATAGCTAGCGCACAAAATGAGCTTCAGAAGTATATACTAAGTCAAAACAAATTAATAGGTATTTATTCAAAAAGGTACCCTGTAAAAGAAAACGATCAAATGCCACAATAAATGTTTTAACATCTTAAGAATACTGCACCCATATAAGTATCTGTGTAAAGATGAGACTTTGCGTTAAAATTTACTACTCAAAGTTTGCTTCTTGTTCAAAGTTGGTTCTCAGTACTTTTGAAAGTACTGACATTCAGATGTTCACACATTATTTTATTACTTTTGTTTTCCTTTGGTATGCTTAAGATTAAAAATAATAATTAGCTTCAAGCTTGTGCCATCATGGATCGA
>CALYDF020009797.1:0-10503 GCA_944474145.2 Dicrocoelium dendriticum
GTCGTAGGAATTCAGCAAGCATCCTCCATTATTAATAAACAACACTATGGGTTCAATGTCCCCAAATCTACCTCACATCACCTGCAACCCTGTGTACCGGAATAACACTGCCGAAGGAGCGTTATTTCCAAGTGGCGGATAGGACGCTCTCGCGCAGATACTCGATCTGTCCCACGCTGTACAGTTTCTGCGCACTTGCATTACGATTGCAAAACCTATTCGTAAGTCATGTACTGTATTTAATATGCCTTACAGAACCACGGTTACAGGATAATTCGTTTTATTCTTCTGCCCAGACCGTGCATTAAGTCTAGGTTTAGCTGTTCGTAGTTTCTAGTTTAGTTTTCGTACGACGTAATAGTTTAGGATTAGTATCGTTGGTACATAAATTGAATAGAGCAATCCTGTCCGTTTCTGGTGATTCCTTTGATGATGTTAACGTTACTAATGCTGAAAAACTTCGAAAAGCTGAATCCCGCATTCGCCTGTTGGAGTCGGCCTTAACGAGCATGCGCATGTTGCAGGCGAATACCGTTGATGTTAAGAAATACTGCGAACCTTAATTTGAGTCGTATGCTCTTATTAATGGACGTTCGCGATTTATTCCGGCCGAGGATTGTTTGCTTTCTCCCAAAGTTGCCATCTGCTCGTCATTTGTAAAACCTGTTAATAGGGGTCCGCACGTCACTTCCGTAGCTCAGTTGGTTGATCCTTCGGCATCCGTTGGTACCTGCGTTTGATCCCAGTCGAGGGTGTTTTGCTCCGGTCTTCAAGCTGACAGTAACCTGTGTCCGGAACGCAAATCCAGAGATTTTGGACCTATTAGGTCATCCTGTCTTCCAAAACGTGAACTGATAACATTCGATGAAAATCCTGCCCGCTATTGGATGTTTAAGCGATGCTTCGAAGCCAATGTTTCCAGAACTACTTCCGATCCAACTATCAGGCTTTCATATCTGATGCAGTACTGTTGTGGCAAAGCCAAAGAAGTTATCGAAAGTTGCTTAATACTCGACCCTGGTGAAGGTTTTGAAGAAGCATTGAACATTTTGCGCAGACGGTTCGGACGGCCCCACATGATTGCTAGGACTCACATTAATGCTCTAACTGATGGCCCTAACATCAGGCCAAATGATTTCGCGGCTCTCCTTTAGCTGTGGAACTGCGTTCATGCTACTTGACGTTGAAACAATTGAGGTATGAATCCGATTTGGACGTGTCCAGAACAATTAACTCTGTCATCAGGAGGCTGCCCAACCATCTACAATTCAAGTGGGCCGAGTATGCCGCCAGTTATCCGCACCGAAAGAGAACCGAACTTCATTGATTTGACAAATTTCGTGGATGAAATCGCAGGCGTCGTCGATACTTATTTGTCCTTTGCCGCACGTCCCTGCGGACCACCGGCCATTACCGATAGAGGCAGAAGCTTAAACTCTCGGGGATGTGCCGCTTGCCTAAATATTGCAGCTTCCTCAGAACGAAATTTCCCTGAATGTCTTTCTTGTGAACAACGCCACTACTTAGATCAGTGCGATGATTTCCGCAATCTCAGCCTCAACAACTGTCTTGAATTCTGTAGCGCCCATAGACTGTGTCAGCTCTGTCTCAAACCGAATCATGACCTACCAAATTGTCGATCACGATGGTGTTGTGGGTCGAACAATTGTAAGCTGCTGCACCACCCGCTACTCCACGTTGATCGAAGCAATTTCGGAACACCAAACACTGAAGGATCCAGTTTTGCTCTCAGTCACATCAAACGCTCTGTTGTGTTGCTTGGCTTGTTACCTGTGCTTGTTTCTGGGCCTGCTGACAGCATTCGAACATTAGCCTTAATAGATAATGGATCAGATACTTCACCGATTGATTCAACATTACTACAAGTTTTCGGGGTTCAGGGGTCCGTAACGACACGTAACATTAGCACCGTTGCTGGCCGGTGGCAAGTGGAATCCCAGTTGGTTAGTGTAACTGTTCGATCTATAGATGGGGATGAGGCGGTCCAATTAGATTCAATTAGGTCAGTCAGTCGTCTCCCAGAAAAACTTGGAACGAGAAACAGGAACTACGATTTCGACAGATGGTCCCACCTCTCCAATCTATGGTTACCGGAGCTGGAAGGAAGAGTTGAACTTTTGATTGGTTGCGATAACCCATATCTATACTGGGCATTAGATCAGAGACGCAGGGATCCTGATGATCCGTATGCTGTTAAAACTCCATTCGGCTGGATTGTACTGGGACCGAACAAACAACACGAGATTATGAGGGATCGACCCACATCACTGATTGTTGATCGAACAAGGAGGATCAACTCACTTCGCTGCGATACCGCTGAACTTCATCAACTACTAGAGCAAATGTATGAAAGGGAATTTGATGGACTAGATAGTCCACGACTAGCCATTTGTGTGAACGATGGACGCGCGTTAAAGCTAATGGAAGCTTCTAAAAGAAAAGTTGGTACCCACTACGAGATTTCGCTACCGTGGCAAGCCGGGAGACCTCGATTACCAGATAACCGACAATTCGCACTGATGAGGTTTGCCATGTTGAAGAAACGTTTGTTGAAGAATGCCGCACTGCGCCAAGCATACACCAAGGCAGTGGAAGAGTATATATTTAGAGGATATGCTGAACTCGCTCCAGTAAAGGAACAGCGGAAAAAAGGGGAAACCTGGTACATACCCCACCACTCGGTAGCGCATCCCCGCAAGCCCGGTAAAGTGCGAGCGATCTTCGATTGTCAAGCTTCATACCGTGGAACTTCTCTCAATCAACAACTTCTATCTGGTCCGGATATGTCAACCAGTCTAGTGGGGACGCTTTTACGGTTCAGGTTACACCAGATCGCCGTCGCGTCCGACATTGAAGCTGTTCCATCACGTTAAGGTTCCTATTGAGGATCGGAATTGTTTGAGGTTCCTGTGGTGGAAGAATGGCAATCTTTGTTCACCCCCTATTGAATAACGCATGACTGTACATCCGTTTGGCGCTACTTCGTCACCAAGCTGTGCTAACTTTGCATTACGACAAGCTATCGTTGACAGTTATTGTGAATCTCAAACAAAGGCTAAAGAAGTAGCAGATTAGTGCTTTTATGTCGATTATTGTTTGTTTAGTGTTGCTTCAGTTCCAGAGGCAACTGAACTCGTTATACACCTAACCCGTATTCTGTCCGACGGAGGATTTCATTTGACGAAGTAGATCAGCAATCGAAAAGAGGTTATCGCGCATCTACCTGACAGCGAACTGAAGGTTCCCGGAATAAGATATTCGGCTGGGGACGATTGTGTTACAACTGCGCTTGGTTTAAACTGGAACGTCACCCAGGACCACCTAAATTTTATGCTGGAAGGTTTTAATAAAACGTTGACCCGAAGCGTCATCCTCTCGTTTGTAGCTTGCGTTTATGATCCTCTCGGCCTCATTGCTACCGTGCTACTTCCGGCAAAGCTACTGTTACAGAGTCTCGTAAAAAGGAAACTGGATTGGGATGAGCCTCTTCCCACAGAGGATCAGCAAGCTTGGAGCAGCTGGTTATCAAATACCAATGTTCAGAACAGTTTGTACGTCGAACGTTGCATTAATCCATTCGGAGCCGGTGTATTTTCTATGCAGTTGCGGTTTTTCGGATGCGTCTGAGGCTGGTTAAGGTGCTGCTCTATATTTGCGTTGCGATGTTCATGAAGGCAACGTTAGCAGTTTCCTGATTATTAGTATATCACGTATCAGTCCCATTAGATCTTGGACGTTGGAGCTCACTGCTGCCGTACTGAACGTGCGCATGTCAGCGAAAGTCAGAGAGGAGATGGCACTCCATTGTAGCACAACGTTCTGGACAGACTCGATGGTAGTTCTGAAACCTCTTTGAAGTGTTAATGGACGTTACCCGACATACTTTGCTAACCGGATTACCATTATACAACAATACTCACACCGCAATCAGTGGCGCTACGTAAATTCGAAGCAGAATCAGGCTGGTATAGCCTCACGTGGACTCTCGATGTCGCTCAAGAAGGAAATAAACCAATGGTTACATTGCTCACAATTTCTCGTTCAGCCTCCTTCCTCATGGCTTATGCATCCGGAGAATCTGGGTGAATTACCGCTTGAATGGTTACGACCCGATGTTGGTCATGTTTTCTTGGTCACTTTGAAGGAGCACTGGATTAATAAATTTAAGGCTTGCTCGACATGGACTACTTTGCGCAGATATTTCGTAACCCTCTTGCGATTCAAATCCTATTTCGTCGCCAAATACTTGAGGCGCGCTTCACCTGACCAACCAGCTGGGATAGAAAGTGCTGAAATTTGACAAGCAACACTTCAGATAGTTAAGTCGGTGCAGTCAGAAGCTTTTGCGGAGGATGTGCGCCTCCTTGCATACAACGAACCCGACATAATAGTTCGAAAGTTAAAACCGAGGTCAGGCAGATTAAGACGGCTCAAGCCCATCCTCATTAATGGGATACTTCGGGTGGGCGGAAGGTTGGATCAACTCTCGGGACCGTACGACGCGAGACATCCGATTTTACTTCCCCACCGCCATTATGTCACTAGCCTTCTTATATTTCACTACAACTACATCAATGGGCACTCTGGTGCACAGCACACGTTGTACGATCTTCATCGACGCTACTGGATCGTGGGTGGGCTTTCATCCATAGGGCGCGTGCTTTTCAAATGTGCCAAATACCGCGTTAACCATGCGAAACCACTGAGTCAGCTAATGGCACCAGTTATAAAAGACCAATGTCTAACCTACCAAACAGCGTTCAGTGCAGTGGGGATCGACTATTTTGGACCGCTGATAGTGAAACGTGGCCGAGTACATGAAAAGAGATATGGCTGTTTGTTCAGTTGCTTGTCTGCACGGGCTGTTCACATAGAGGTTTCCCCCTCCATGGATACCGATTCGTTCTTGTGTGCGTTTTCAAGATTTTCAGCTAGACGCGGATAGCCGAGTGCAATATACAGCGATAACGGACAGAATTTCCACGGAGCTGAAGCAGCATTATGCAATCTTCTGAAGCAACTAGATCAGACGAAGATCACAAAGTCACTGTTGGCTAGAGAGGTTGACTGGAAGTTCAATCCTCTATGTGCTAGCCATCGTGGAGGTCTTTGGGAACGATTAATTCGATCGACTCGTGAATTATTACGTAACATTCCCAACGGCGAGGTTGTGACCGAAGAGGTACTTGTGACGACACTCACGGAGATAGAAAGAATATTGAATGACAGGCCTTTGGTAGCGGCACCTGTCTCCCCGGACCCTTAAGATGCTATATCGCCTCGGCAACTACTAACGCTTTCAAATGATCAGTCGCTTGAATACCCACCGACGAATTTACCAATCAAAATGAGCAGATGGTGGAGACAGATAAGACATCTCTCTGATATGTTTTGGCGTAGGTAGATTAGAGTACATCTACCGACACTACAGAATAGACAGAAGTGGTTAACTGAAATCCGAGATCTTAGGCAGGGCGATTTAGTTTTAGATTGTGATTTACGTACGTCAAGAGGTCTGTGGCCCAAGGGTCTTATGGAGGAAGTTATGAAGAGCAAAGACCAACTGGTTCGACAAGCACAGGTGAGGACAAGCAAAGGTGTAATAAGAAGGGACGTCGGACAGCTGTGCCTAATAGAAGCGTACCAGAAAGAAGAGAATGATGCCGTGGAAGCCACCGTCCGGGATAGGAAACCGCCGGGGAGTGTAAAGTCCAAAAGGAACTTTGATGTATCCCCAAACTGGATTGCTTACATGAGCACACGGTATCTCTTTTCACTGATTATCTTGCACAGTTACACTGCTTTACTGCGTTTTACAAGCCGTTAACATATCGTATATCTATTTCTTTCACTCGATCACTGACACATCCTTGACGTTTCAAGGTCATCCTTATTATTATGTTACGGTGACATGGCGCGGTTACTCCATCTGCCCCACGCTGTACAGTTTCTGCCCACTTGCATTACAATTGCAAAACCTATTCCTAAGTCATGTACTGTATTTAATAGCCTTATAGAACCACGGTTACAGGATAATTCGTTTTATTCCTCTGCCCAGTCTAGGTTTATCTGTTCGTAGTTTCTAGTTTTGTTTTCGCACGACGTACTTAGTTTAGGCTTAGTATCGTTGGTACGACCACTCTCTTGGTTTGCGCTTCCGAGCAAGGAACCACCAATATGGTAAGTTCCAAATGGGTTGGATGAGCCGACGGGGAGAACAGAGCATGTACCACGATTTACATGCAACTGCCACTCAATCGACCAATCATGAAGTAGATCGGGTGCAGTTTGTAATCTGCCCGCGTTTTCAAGGCTGGATACTTCCATCCATAGCTTTAGGTCGCAAGCGTAGATTACGCAATCCGTCTGAAGAGTGGATGCTAAGTCGTTGATGAAAATATTAAAAAGTACTGGACCGAAGACAGAGCCCTGTGGGACCCCACTCGTCATTAGAACGGGAGCAGAAAATGTGTCATTTATCTTCACTTGCATAGAGCGGTCGTTTAGGAAGTCTGAGCTCCTAGACAGTAGGTTCCCAGAAATACCGATTCCTTGGAGCATAAACAGAAGCCGTTCATGCGAGACTTTGTCAAAAGCTTTACTGAAGTCAACAACCACAACGTCCAAGCATTTGCCGGAGTCTAGCGATCTTGCCCTGGTCTGCTTAGCAACGAGCAAGTTGGAGGTACAGAAGCGTGCTTTTCGGAACTCATTCTGGGCATAAGAAATGACTTTCTGTCTCCCAAGCTGAAGAGTAACAACTTGTTTTAGGATCCGTTCCATAACTTTGACGTCAAACAGATTGGACGATACTTGGCCGGATCATGTCGACTTCCTCCTTTGTAAATGGGTTTGACGATACCGACTTTCAAAGCTGAAGGAAGACGGGCAGCTTCTAGTAAGTGACGAAAGACTTGACATATGGGTGAAGCTTTGTACTCCACCACAGTTCTGAGGAACAAAGGATGCAACCATCAGGGCCGGGTGAGCTAAATGGATCTAACTGAAGAAGAAGTTTCATCACAGAATCAGTGTTAATATCTACTTGGGCCAACGAAGATGGATAGGTAGATACGGCTCTGTCACTAAATGGTGTTTCTTTCGCGCATTGCTTGGCCAAGTGACTAGCTTTCTCAGCGTCCTCGTGAAGTAAAGCGTGACGATCACAGGAACACAAAGCAGGGATGCCAGTACCAGCTCTAGTGCTTCTTTTCAAGTAAGAGTAGAGCATTTTAGGCGCTATTCTGGAGTGTTTTGCCAAGGATAGTTCGTATTGTTGGCTTTTTTGCGGCTGACCACGCCACCAAATGTTGTGAACGCGATGAGGGGCGGGAAAGGGCTAATTTCTGTATTGGCGGGAAAAGGTTTCGCTTCTATTGTCCTCGGTGACATCCAAGATAGTTTGAGTGACTGCACAGTATCATTGTATGGTAGACAGCAGAAGGAGAGTCCTTTATCAGCTCCGTCGCTACCCAGTCATTGCGAACATTTCCGGGGTCATAGTGCAAATAGGGTTCCACAACGAACCTTAAAGCTAGGTTGCGAAGCAATATCCGGGCACAGTTATCAAGTGGGAATCCAACAATTTCTTGAAACTTTCCTCGGACTGCGCAGCAACGACGAGCACCGGAAGGTGATTCCAGTCATTAACCACGCGCGTGGATAGAGCTAGATTTGACCGCACATTGCGTCTCCTCGATTTGAACAATTTCCGTCCATGACCACGTGTGGAACTTTCACTGTTCAGATGAAAGAACTGCTGTAACTCGGTTCCTAGCTCTCCTCTTAGAATACGTCGAGTGTAGATCAAATAGCCGCGACGACGACGGTACTCCAGAGAGAAAAGGTTTAATCGCTGGAGACGGAGAGGATAAGCTAGGCACCGCAGCTCTGGCACACATTTAGATCCACGGCGTTGCACCTTCTCAACCATATCGCCTTCGGTCTTCGTGAGAGGCTGGGCAGCTGGCGAGAATCGGGCGCACATGTGAGACAAACAGGAGTCTGAAGGGTTCTGGAGTAAGACGGGAGGAAGCTCTTCGTAAGGCATGAAACACCCTTTAAGCAGCTGCGGCCTATTTCCGGGTGTCCTCAGTTGTCTTAAGGAGACACAATTACTCCGAAGTCCCTTTCCTGAGCGACATTTCTAAGCAGGAAACCTCCAATATGGTAAAAGCCGAATTGTTCACGAGCACCAATCGGGAGTACGGAACATTTATCCCGGTTGCTGGGTAACTGCCATTCTACCGACCAGTCGTGGAGCCTGTTGAGTGTTTCTTGGAGCCTGTCTACATCCGCAAGACTGGATACCTTAATCCAAAGTTTCAAGTCAGCGGCATAAGTCAAACATTCCGTCTACAGCTCGGACGGAAGGTCGTTAAGGAAGATATTTAAGAGGACAGGGCAAATGACAGGACCCTATGGGACACCACTGGTCATAGGAAAATGGTCAGAAAGCGTATCCTTCACCCTTACCTGCGTAGAGCGAGCGTACAGGAAATAGGAGACCCAGGAGAGAACATTTTGAGCAACGCCAATTCCGCGGAGGTTACAAAAATGCCGCTCGTGTGGAACCTTGTCAGAGGCCTTGATAAAATCAACAAACAACACCCAATCGTTCGCCAACATCTAGTGATCTCACCCATTTCTCCCTTGCCACAAGCAAGTTCGTGATGCATGAGCGAGCACTTCGAAAGCCATGCTGGGCAGAAGAGATGAAATGTAACCTTTCGAGATGGAGGCATAGCGCGCGTTTTATTGTCCGTTCCATAATTTTGCTGACTACAAATGTCAAACAAATAGCACGATAATTCGCTGGAGCATGTCGGTTTCCTCCTCTATAAATAGGCTTGATGAAGCCCAATTTCCAGGTCGTTGGAAGACGTCCAGTATCAAAAGACAGACGGAATACCTGACAGATAGGTGCGGGGGTGTACTCGGCTACAATGGATGTAGACCATCAAGGCCAGGCGAAGAATACGGGTTTCAGTTAAGAAACAGTTTCAGTACAAAATCAGCGTTAGTCTCCAAGTGCTCTAACAAAGAAGGAAGAAATGGCAAGAAGCTGGTAACGGGAGTCATTTCTTTGGAATACACAGAGAAATATTGCTTAATTAAAAGATTGGCTTTTTGTGGGTTTTCATGAACTAAAGCGGCCTGCTCACGGGAACACAAGGCAGGGATGCCACTACCGGCTCTGGTACTTCGCTTGATGTACGAGAAAAGCGCTTTGGATGAGATCCTGGAAAGAGTAGCTAAAGACAGTTCGTATAGTTGACTTTGCTCCCGTTTTTGAGAAGTACAAACATTCCTGATTGATTTATAGCGAGAGTAATCGAGGTCTGATTGTGTTAGCTTAAAACGGTTCCACAGTTTATGCCTTTTGTTCATAAGGGATCTTACTTGGCGATCTATCCAAGGTGGGTCTTTAGAAAATGGTCTTCGCTTGAAAACGGACGATCTGTTCGATGAGCAACATCAACTTGCAGTACAAAAAATTTCACGCCTCATAAACAATGAGATGCCCAGGGATACTCCAATCCACAACGCTTGCAACCGTTTTCAAACGAAGTGCATCTACCCGCCAGAAATTCCTACGGTCGGCATACTGACGGTGGACAGCAAAGCGACGAGTCCACTGAAAAGAAACAGCACAGTGAGCACTTCTGCCAATGCGCTCGATAGCAGCTAGGTTTGTGACGTCTGATGGCGCTGAGGAAAGCATAAGGTCTAGGATGCGCGGTGTCTGATCGGGAAAATAAGAGTTGGCGTCATGATATGTTGAAAAAGGTTGCAATGCAGGACCGTTTCAAGTAAGGCGCATCGAAATGGTCGGATGGGCAATTACAAAGAAGGAAATTCCTATCGATATCTGGTGCATTGAAATCACCCACGGCAAGACAGTCCTTGCCTCCGCCGTGCGCCCTGGTGGAGTCAAACAAACTAGTCCCGGAGCCCGACGGTGCCATGGAGACGACACTAATCAAGAGAGATCTATGTCTGTCAAGCACACGGCAACAGAGGGCTAAAAGATTGTTATCAGGGTCAATGATAGCCTCAACCACATGCGATTTGAGCTCCGCCTGCCAATAGAGTATTCCGCCACCACCAGACCTTCCGACGTGGCGATCGGACCTGGTGGGGTGATATCCAGTTAGAGGCGCTTCAGAGTCTGTGATTTTTGAGAATAACCAAGTTTCAGTGAACGCCATCAGGTCCGGATTAGTTTCCGAGCGAGCAAATGAATCTCGTCTAACATATCACTTAGACTTCACACATTAGCGCATAACATGCGCAGTCCGTCCTTATAGTTTACGGTCAGGGGTGAGTAGAATGGCCCTCCAACGGGCCTTCAGAGTCTTCCGACCTACTCGAAAATCCACAATATGGAGGTCTATCTCACAACTTCCCCGTCTTAAATGTAGCTCATTTACATCCTTTTACATTACAAAGCGAGTATCCGCAAAGTGATCACGAAGTACA
>CALYDF020009798.1:0-10505 GCA_944474145.2 Dicrocoelium dendriticum
CTGACAGCTTTGTAATACAGACTTAAGATGTTGTAAAATAGGTTATCTACGAAAGGCTGTCGCATACCTCCAAACGAGGTAAAGAATCCCAATACTACCTGTTCCTTTCGGCTGTACGCCAATTGCTTGTGGACAATCCACTCTTATATTACAAGCTGCTTGTTGCACAGGTTTGACTGGCTGTCAGAAATTTCAGGGCTAATAGCCGCAGTTAGATCTGTTTCATTTGTCCCAGAGCAATTAGTGTCTCGAATTGAATGCCCAACAACAAACCTATTTCAGAACAGAAGATATAGACTAAACAAAGAATATGTTTACAAAATTTTCTACTCGAATTGCTGCGTTTGTTGCAAATGTTTTAACATAACGATTCCATATATACAACACTGCTTAATGACCGATGAGATACGCCCCTGTTGTTGACGCTCACATTTCAGTCACTTGTTTGAATTACCCCATGCATTGCTAGGATATGTTCCGATTTTCCTTTTAGCAAAAATCTAAAACGCAAACAAAATCCCGTTGACTGTAGTAAACAAAAAGTCGTCAAGTCCATGCTAATCTATGACGTCTCCAATATTCTAACTTCAAACGGGCAGGCTTCAAATGCACTTAACTAGAATGAACAGCAATTAATCCTTGATCTCCACCTTTTCTCGAAAGCAGACTGTCCAATTCAACCTCAATGTTAAATGGATCACATAAATAAAATAGAGCATGGAGCACGAATGATGAACACAATGTTGTATGCAGACCATTCGAAGAAAACGAGAATTAACTGGAGCACAGAAGTGTGTGAAATGTTGCAATTCGAAGTAAGTAAAAGACAGCAGACACCCGGCCACAAAGATAACATTGAACAAGCAGATTTCAAGTGTGACCCAGCGTACATGTTAATTACAACTTGCGCTCTTTCAAAACACTCGGTCAGATGAAGTTGGACTATGTTATCAATCAACTACTTAGAGTGAGCGCAGCTCTACGTATAGCAGATCGTACAGTAATGAGAACAAGATGCAGCGAAAATGCATCTGCAATACTTCGACTAACATTTTCAGAGTAAGTCTCCATCTAACTCGCTTTTTATTTGCCTCAAGTTGCCTCTCACTATTTCGCCTCTTATCCTGCTCCACAGCGGTTTTCATAAGGCGAATACTACCATTGCACATGATCAGCGCTCGTGGCTGGATAGCGGAAGTCGGAAGGCATACATTAATTTTCTGTAAATATTGCGGATCGATTACATAGATTCATTTGAAAATACCTTGAAGAAATAATAGTCCACACAGTATGAAACGTAAAATTATAACTCATGTTTACAACGGCGTCGATAGAGAAAAGCCCTAGAATTTCAGTCCAGTGATCCATAATCCCGTGGTATCAAGCTTCTTGAAATGTGTCTTCCCAGAATTACTCATAGCACACCCTGAGACCGATATAATCACAGTGTTCCAACTGCAATTACTCCATCGAAATCGGTCCTTCACTACAACATGGTCTCAAGCCGTGTAAACTGGACGTTATCAGTAAATGTCTGAGTAGGATTTCATATCATACGCCTAAAATACTCCAAAATGTCAGTTGCATGCACCTACAAATTCTGCTTTATAACCTAGGAACATTTGAATTCAATGATACTGTACGGAGATCAATTAGTCAGTTTCAACTTCAGCTAAATTTGAGAAAGCGTAGCTACAGTTCAGCCTATTTGAATGGCAGCTTGGTGCAGCAGAAAGATCGATACGGTGATCAAGTTTTGCCTAATATTTGCAACGAGATTACAAATCGTTAAAGCCGAACTTCCTTCAAGTTGCAGAAGACGCAGAAATCTCGTTTGAATTCAGTAAATCACCAATTTTGCAAGACATTCATGAAAACGCCGGTTTTGCTTATAAAATATTAGTACTAAGCTCTTGTCATTCTCTATACTATCATACTGCTCCGTGAATAGTTCGTATACTATTTCGATTTATGTAATCACCAGATTCTAAGGGATTTGCGGAATGTTACAACATTCTTAATGGATAAGCAACGAAAAAACATCAACATCCGTTTGCGTGCACCCGACGATTATGTAGGCATTTGCGAATCAAAAATGGTTAAATACCGCAGGTTAAGTTTACCAAAATTAAACAAATTTTCATTATGTAGGATACAACCGGTTGCTTTACGTTACATATACATATGAATGTAATGCGAGGTATTAAGTAACATTGTGTACATCGCCATATATTATACCTATTCTCAGCTGCTACAACGATTATTTTTTCATTTTAACAAATATGCTTGATAACTAAATATAGTCTAACTCATGGGGTTTTGCTTCAGATTATATCTCATTCCAAATTAGCTCTGCACTGCAGGTGCCTTAGAGTAAAAGTCGCAAAAGTAAAATTATTATCGGCAGTAAATTCGTTTGTGTGCAACTCTGTAGCTGATTCGGAAAACCATTTAGAATATATATTATAAATAAGACTTTTACTCATACAAACCAGGATCATGAAGTCCTGACAATCGTCGTTACACCTGAAACTATTCATTAATTTGCTTGCAGTTTAATGCAATTCTAATTTGAAACCATCAGTCTAGGTCAATTCCAACAGTAGATAATACGGGAAAATCAATTTTATAACGAGCACAAGAAATGAAATCCTCATATCAAAAATGAGCATTTATCCAACGTGCTTTAGATGCAGCTATGCGTGCCAAACGGTAATATTATGAAATTCCCAAAAAATTACAAGTGTGCGAAAAATTGTTAACATTTGGATAGAGTAATGTGTTAGACATTATAAAACGTATCATAATTGCTTTAATAATATAACAAGCTACTGGGTGCCCGATTGCACGATAGCTACAGTTATTTACAGATGGGTACTTACCAATCAAAACATGTGAGTTAAATGTGTTTAGGTATCTATTTTTGATTATTTATGTGGACACGCGCAATATTGCAACTGGATTTGATCTCGGTCAGCTTTCTGTTTATTTTGTATCAGTTCAATTGCTTCTGAGTTAGTTAACACAAAGGAAACTCAGATCCAAACACACCGAATTGTGTAGTTTGTGTTGATGAATTGAATCAAAATAAAGAAAGAAATCTCTGTTTCTGTGGTTAAGTAGTGTTAAGTAACTTGTTGTTTATCAATAAATACAATACGCACATACATACATGCATAAAGTCAAAATTTTAGAAACTATAAAAATACCTTTTTATGTGTATTTATGTTAAAAAATGTATGACACTACGCAATTCGTTTTCGGTTTATACTAATCGTGTATAAAAATATAGAGAAACAGTTGAAATGCTTGGATCCATATATTGGCTCTCTCATTTTTCACAGTGTAAATAATCGGGGAAAATAGAAAGCTTACTTTATCAAATCTACTTAATGCTTATAAAATCAATTCAGTTGGACGTCAAGTTTAGTTCGGATATTTCCTGTAATTTGGTTGACTTGATTCCACGCTGCTAAGGGGCAATTTACAAGAAAACGTTACACTGAATAGCGTTAAGATGTTCGTTGCGCAATAAACGTTCTTATACGTTAAGAAACGCATGTATTAAAAAAGTTTCAAACGTTTTAGCAACATGCTTCTAAACATATATGCTGAACATGCAAAAGCTTAGTTACTGAAATCTACTATTTTTAGGAATTCGTTTGCTTTGTGTATTGTTGCTGAGTGTGTGTGACTAAAGCGATGTTATAACTGAATTTTATGTCTTTTCGCAATCCATTAGAATACAAATGTTTTTAATGGGGACAGAATTGAAGAGCCCGAGTAAGACAGTAAGCCTCCAGTTTAAATTTATTCTCATATTTTATATTCGACTTGAATCTACTAGGGCTCTTATTCCTTTTTATCTCATTTATACCTTCCGACTGTCTTACTAATACTACTTTTTATTTTATTCCATGCACTTTTTTCTGATGATACTCGATATATCCTACCTTTTTAACTCAAAGACAAAAAGAATTTTGTTAGAAGTATGTAACCAAATCATTTTGCGTTCTTGTGTATAAATGTTATTCACTGAAAACGAATTGGTAAGGCTGTATAGAAAAACCAAAAGCGAACATCTCTATATAGTTATTTACGCAGTATTTACCTGCTTTTTAGAGAATAACTCATGAAACACATAGCATTCATTCCAAAATATGGTGGCTAACCTATACCACGTACGGCACTTAACATAGTTATGAAATTGATATTAAAAACGTTTCGTAAATGAGTTGCTTAGAACCCTAGAATCTGAAACTTTGATTAAAATGAACTCGAATTCGAACAAGAAAAATAGATGAAATTTCATCATTCTCATTTCCACGATGTAGATTTTGACGGTCCTGTCATTAAGGGTGTAAAACTAACGGATAAAGAAAAGTGGCAGTCATTTGGTCACTAATCGCCCCAAGCTTTTCTGACATACACGCGGCTACACCGCTTAGTTGAACATTAACCGCGATTCAGTGAGTTCCCTATAATCGGTTTGACTGATATATTAAAGGAACATTGTTTTATAACGGATAAATTATTGATCACTTAACAGCTCAATAAAATGATGGATATAAAGTATGCAATACAAGCGGTACAAGAGACAGGCATGAAATGCGGGTTTTGATTCACTCACTAAGCTACTCACATAAATAAGGATGTAAGCTTCCTCATTGTAGTCAATATCTTGGAACATATTTGGAACCGATCGGGAAGACATCATTTCAGAAAACTTGGTAAACGACCGGTTAATGTATTTATGAGGATACACAACGTTTCGCATTTGACACAAATGCTTCATCAGGCATGAAGCATTTGTGTCAAATGCGAAACGTTGTGTATCATCATAAATACATTAACCGGTCGTTTACCAAGTTTTCTGAAATGATTCCTCATTGTAGATTACTTTGTGAGTACTCTGCTCCAACTCGATATTTAGCATGACCTAATCATCCGATTCCTAGGCTGAATACCGCTGGAAACAGAGTGTGTATAAACACTTGGAACAATTTATTTTTAACAAATTATTCTCAAATACGAGAGAAATAATAGCAGCAGAGTGCTTGGATTGCTGCAAAGCGGTTACCCCACGCTCAAAGACCGTCCAGTACAAGAAGTGCAATGGCTGGCGGCACATTTGCCTGTTGCAGTATCGAAAACAGTTTGTATGAGCTTCTCCAACGGAGCTCCTTCTCCGTTGTCTTTATATTTGTCAGGCATGAGAAGCGGTTGTTGCGGGTAAGAGCCTCGGGATCTGTTCAAACCCGCTCAGCCCTGTGACACACGCACGAAAACAAAGCCCGACGCCTGTTGCCTTGTCTAACTCGGCGAATACGAACGTAATTCGTAGTAGAGAGCTTCTGCTTCATCGTCCGTGACCATGGCATGTAGCGGACATAAAATCAAGACGATCACTCCTACTGTCATAGGTAGCCCGGTACTATCTGTGTTGATTGCGGAGCTGCTGAGTCTTGCTGGAGGCAGCAAATATTTTAAAATCAAAACGTATGAAGCAGATGTTAGAAGAGGCGCAGTTCCAACCTCCGTTAACCGGAGCGCAGTCATTCAAGGAAAAACAGCCCGAAGCGCTACAAGATCCCAACCTGAATCTAACCCACCCTTCTTTACAAGTAAAACAGTATTGACAGGGTATACCAACAAGCAAAAGGGATAAAAGTCAACACGCTTCCCAAGCCGCCGGTTAAGTAGAACAGCAGAATTAGAATCGATGCTCAAGCATCATCCTGAACGCTCCTGAATCAGATAGTTATTGCGGCTTCTGTTATATTAGTAGAACAGGACTTTGTAGAACGAATGTTTTTCAAGCATTTCAACGAAGGCGAGCAGGATCTCAGCATCGTTGCTTCCTTTCATCTCGGCACGAAAAAAGAATGCTCTAAAACACGTCCCTTCAAGTTAATCTGGCACAACGAATATGTATGCCGTCGGGTTCTAAGACGGACCTCACATCTTAAGCAGGAATTCCTTTATGTACTCCGAGACTTTCTCCACAAGATCGGGTCCACGTGAGGTTCCAATTCCTTGGTTTCAATTCTCTCTGACCGACCGTTCTGGATTGAGGTCTGGATGTGTGGTGATTCTGTACTGGTTTGAGAGCCTTAGATCCCATCCTATGGAAGCAGTCAGCGGAAAGGATGCTGCTTCCGTGCATTTGTGGTGTCAGCTTCATGACACCTCCTATGGTCTGCGTCACATACAGAACACCCAAGGAGTCCGGGACTTGCTTACTGGAGTCGATAAAGAAGCGCGGCTGGGTAGAGACCGTCTGATAATGGAAGCCGTTAATGCTGCTGCTATGGATTGAGATCTGCGCCAGTTACCTCTCTCCGGACTCGTTCGATTATATTCCCCTCGAAAGGATTCTTGGTTATCATTTGCTCCAGCATGTTGCAAAGCCCAAAAGAATATCTCCAGGCCAGGCTCTACACACATTAGATGTCATACTGTCACCTGCCTACTCAGATATCTCCTTACTGACTGCACTACAACCTATTGGAAAAAGGAATGATTTATGGTTTCGTTTAATGCACATGTCGTCTCAGCATTCATCACCTGTGTGTGTACCGTCGGAACTTCTGGCGTGCGGACCCACATTGTCAGAGGCGAGTTGCAACTAACATAGATTGCAGCATTCCGAGAACCTCGACGATGACGACGCATAATGTCTCTTACACTCAAAAATGATGGCATACACTGGTCAAATAGTCACCCTCTGATAAATGAGACTGTTTTCAAAGGGCCCCTCTTGGAGCAATCATGAGGTACGGATTTGTGTGAACAAACGACTCAGATTATTCGACAGATATAGGTTAACAACATTGGCTTTAGACTACTCGGACTTTAAGGCGGTTAGAAACCTCTGCACACAAACGAAATGAGAGAAACGTCAACAGTACGAACTTCGTTTGGCAGAAAATGCTAAGACCACTCCCGAACTATCGTTCTCATATCTGAAAATTATTACAAATGCTAGGTGCTGGATGCCTGCCCTTTATGCTGGCAATAATGGTACCCTGCTGTATTAGGATGAAGCCAAAGTCGATCTCCTTGCTTGGCAATATTCCTCCGTATTTTCCACTGAAGTTCCATTATCCCGTGACTTTGTATTTCTTCGCCCCCACACACTAGAGCATATTGAGCCCAGTGGCGACTTGATTATGTGACTACTTCTTGAATTAAATCCGAACTTTTCGATGGGTCCGGATGACTTGCACCCTTTGTTCTTCAAGACGGTGGCTCAGCATATTGTTTCCGCTGTTTGCCAACTTTATCAGTGCTCCCTAGACACCTGACGCCTTCCGAGGGTTAGAAAACTGGATACGGTGTGACCCATATACAAGGTAGTAGATGACCAGAATCCCGAAACTTACCAGCCAATCTGTCGGACACCAACTATTTGTAAGTTCATGGTAAATGTTCTTAAAATATCCCTAATTCTTTACTTGGATAACCTGCATATCCTCTCAAGCACACAACATGGCTTTCGGAAGTCCCGTTCCTGTATGTCCAACTTGCTTGTTGCAAGAGAAAAATGGGCGACACCGACTTCAGAAGAGCATTTTATAAAGCTCTTCATAAACGTCTCCTTCTCAAACTTTTGGGAATTGCAGTTTTTAAGAAGGTCCTTTAATGGGTCGCTAACTTTCTGGATGGTTGAAGCGTGTAACTAAAAGTGAACGATACCTATTGCAACCCCCTTTTTCTGATCAGCAAGTCCCACAAGGCTCCGTTCTTCTTCCTGAGTTCTTTAAAATCTGCATCACTGTTCTTCCGTTTTAGCTCCAAACTGATAGCCTTATATTTGCTGGTGATCTGAAACTGTTGCTGAACGTGTCCAAACTAGAAAATGCCGACCTGGTACAGAAAACCTTGGGCCGGTCAATGCAGTGGCAGCTATCTATTAACCATGCTATGTGTTCTGTCCACCCAATTAATGCCCCGGACCTATTTAGTGTTTATCTTCTTATGGATTACTGCTCAGGTAATCAAACTTAGTGAAGGATTTTGGAGTTCTTGTCTCGGGAAAAGCATGACTCAAGGCACCCAAACGTAATTTGCGCTGCTAATAGAATGATCTAAACTAGAAGGAGGTCATTACTTAAATGACCCCAGAGATATTCCGACTTCTATTCAGCTGTTTTCTTCGACAAAGTTTTGAGCACGGATTGAAACCAACTTAACATCTCACGGAATACGATTACATAGGATAGATACGGTTCAGATTTGACGGAGGAAATCCGTAATGATACCATTAAAACTAACGTAATTCATCGCATTCCAAGGATACAACTGATGAACAGGAGATCCATTTTCGCCGTAATTATTTAACTTACGCGCGACGTATTCTGCGGCGCAACATGCAAGATTATATACAGAAGTTCGTTCGCATTAAAACGCAAAGATCTACACGAAAACATAATCTGAAGCTGTTTAAACAAGGTGATTTCGCGCTCACCCAGATAAAAATTTTCAAAATTTGCAATAAAAAACTGGAAAAATCCACCTTAGTTAGCAAGCAAGGAGGGAAAATATATGCAACGCAGTTGAATATCTACGATGTGCTAAACTCATTAAAGACGATCGCACTTCCGCGATCAGATTATTCTTCGGTGCAGTTCAGTGAAATTACCCACATGTTATGTGTGCACGTGCAATCTTTGCTTGCGGACTCACGTGATGATCAACTTGTATTGGCGTGAACCTGTCCGCATTATGCACACAGCCACCCAAATAATGTGTCACCCAACGCAATTGCTCACAGGTCAGTAAATGCAAACTGCCGCAAGTCCCTGATCCGTTTCAAATTTGGTGTAGTGCTTGCTCACACGGGTGATTGCAGGCAATCCTGGATTGTGTTTCCGCCCTCAAGCTGTGGTCCGTTCGCGGTCATGGCGTTGATCAGACTACTAGTCTTTCTCCCACATCGAGGTTATCTAACCCATAGCCATTGATCTATCTGATATAAAGGGTTGTAACGATGCTTGTGTAGCCTCATCCAGCATGACCCGCCTGGTAGAAATTGCGCACAAATCTTCAAAATATTTTATCGTGCGATCCGCTATCAGGGATTGAATACGCCACATGAATAACGCTTCAACAGGTGTGGCCGTATTCACGTGGTCAAGTTTGCAAACCCAACGAGGCAATCGTGTGACGCAGGCAAAGCTCAGGCTGATGTACACAGATTTCTCTTACAGATTACAAAAATGCACAGGACGCATTCACTCCAGTATCTTATTTGGGATATCTGCGGTCATTAGACTGAAAAGGCGGTGTCTTTTTATCATACTATCTATCAACCCTGCTGGTGATATATCCGTGGAAATATTTCCTTCGGTGATGTGCTTTCGAAATCGATGTCATGGCTACGTAACTCACCAAACTACAAAGGGTGTGGCTTCAGGGTGATAAACTTGGTCTTACAGTCAAAATTAGACATAACATGGCTGCCATAAAGCGAAGGCGTGTTTCGTTGCAGGTTGAGATTAGAGCTCCTGGTAAAATCAGCGAATAATATGCACTCCAGCGATGATAAGTCACCTAAAAACAAAGACGATCGAAGTTATAATTGAACAGGTCGCCAAGAATTTACCAAATGAACCCATGCAACTTACCGAAGAAGTGAATTACCTGACACCTTACGCTATAGGTAGTTTAGGTTTGGGACATACATTGTAGCCGAGAAATAAGACCTCGACCCAGTTTCAACTTACCCACCGAAAAAATGATTAGTCTCCGGTCACTAACTTTTTGTCGAACATTCACGTATGAATTGCACAAGCCCCAACCAATTGCAGAACTCTGAAAAACTTTGCTGTGTGTGCACTAACGCCTAGGTGCTCATCAGTAAACTTTCCCAACTTCGGTTAGGTCAGGTCGCGGATGATTGGGACCTAATGTACTTTAGCGAAAACTGGTTACACCAAGAAATTGTTGATGCTGAGGTTGAGATAGCAGCAATCTGTCTCATCCGGAACGATCGTCCAAGAATTGGAGGTGGTGCCCTCCTCTAATATCGCATTGATCTACAACGTGCAATAATTGATCATCCGATAACACAAGTTCCGGTCTCACTCCGGTGCCATCTGCGACGAACACACAATGACACATGCACCGTAAATGTCACTTACGACCCACAATGTCCTTTCAGGCAATGGGGTCTAGCTTTATACGCGTCATGAACAGGGTAAAACGTATTAGGTGCAGCCGCAATCTCATCGCCGGTGACTTCAAGGTACACGACCTGGAAATATCGGCATATACCACGGAACAGTTCAATAAGATTGGCATGAGCCTGTTGATATTATTTCCTTGTACAATCATGCTAACTCGATATCAAGACTCAGGACGGCATACTGAACTTTCATATGGGACCTCGTGCTCATGAATGAAGAGCAGTTGGTCAACAAGTTATTGATGTAAATTCTTTTCGGTCTCATCGCTGATGTCTTATTCGCGTTTAACCTTGATTGTTATGATTATTATCCATC
>CALYDF020009799.1:0-10517 GCA_944474145.2 Dicrocoelium dendriticum
TGCGTAGTAACATTTTGTTAAGTATTAACGGATACTTGAACGTAATCTCCTCTCGATTTTGGCGTCTTTGAATGCTAGCATTATAAACAGATGTTTGTTTTGGACGTCTGCCAACCGTTCTAGTAAACGCGTTCGTGTTAAGTGTCTTGCTATTAACTTTTCAGCATATCCGTTTGCCCGATATCTGGAGGCAACTACTTGCATCTCCCATTCAGTCGCTTCCTCGGATCAGATCTGGCGAGCTATCATAGTATTGGTATGAACCAGTGTTCATTTTTAATTCACAGGACAGCAAGTGTTTAAGTTAATGTATAATCCAGTCCGGGTAGGTTTGTGGTACACAGATCAAAAGACTGAACCATTTGGATTTCTTTACATGGCTGACGTTCAATAATAAAAAATGCCAAAATGTTCTTTCTCAGCTGCACATTTTATCCCGTGGTGACAGTTGTTTAGAGAAACTAGCATGTGATACGCTGGCTCGACACTGTCTACAATGAGGATGTCGTCTGTATATCGGCTACATGAACGTACGTCTTATCTGCAAGGACGTAACCGTGTTTTCCAGGTAGCAGATTAAGAGATCAAGTAACACAAGCCCAAATAGACTTCCAATGGATACCTCATCCTTCTGTCGATAAATTGCACCCCTAAACTCAAAATGGACGTCCTTCGTGCACAGGCGCAATAGTGACTTTCGGTGCTGAGCTGAGATCCCGAATTTTTGCCGGATACGCCTATTCCATCGAGAGACTCTTCTAGGATAACTTTGGTGAATAAGGAACACACATTATGTAAGACCACATGTTTCACTTTTGCGTTCAAATCTCGTATTCTACTGAGAATTTCGAATGCATCTTTTAGACAGCAATCAGCAAGATCACACCGAATATGTTGAAAATGCACGACTAACCATTGTGCGTACTTTCGATACGGTGCGTAAGACCACTGAAACGGATTAAGGAAAGGGGACACCTGCCGATATATTGTCAGAAGTATTGCACCAAGTCTTACATCAGTGCATAAACAAGGTCACATGTTCTTCGTCTAGTTCATTTTCGAACTGCTTATTTCTTTTCATCCAACTCAAGAAAAGCTGATTTATCTCAGATTAAACATTTGAAATTTTCATACTTGACTTGGTGTTTTATACGGGCTCAGATTGTTTTTCTACAATAACACAGGCAACATGTTTCGGCTTCTTTCAGCGAGAGATCTTCATATTGCTCCTAAAGACATTTTCATGCTAATTTCAAATTCGAAACGGCTTTTATTTTGTATTCTCTAGTTTTCATATGTTCGTTATTTCGGATAGATGGTAAATTAAATATCAATCCATTTTTGTTACATATAACCATGCGTACTCCAGTAGTCACGACTGTGCTAATGAATCTGATGCCTTTTGCTATATTATGCGAGTGTTATACACCGGTTCGCCAAACAGGAAATTTCAGGTTGCTTGTAAAATGTGACTACAAGATATATGTTGTAATACCGCTTAGGAACCAAGACACTGAATGGGTAACTCAAATGCATCGTGACCGGGAAATGTCATACGAAAGTATTGCCAGTTGAAGTTCCCACGAATTCCACCCTCTTAAAAACATTCAGTTATAAAATCGGTTGGATTTGTTTCATACTTTGATGAAGTCATTTGGCGTGAAGATGGTTCCTTATTCTGTGAATAGGCTTCAACGTATGAGAACGATGTAATTGCAGCTGAATTATCATCATCTACACAGTAACTTAGCAAACAATAATATAATTACTTGTTGATTTTGGGAAATTCCAAGGCCGTGGCTAGGTCTTTATCCTTTGTAATGCATGACAAAGTCTACTTAACTGCTCAGCGACAGCAGCGAATTTGATAACTATGGAGAGCTGGTGACAGAAAGTTTATTGGCATTTTTGACCTTGTGTGAATTTGCGCGCGAAGCTGCATTTAATAACATATATATTGATCAGTTCCCCATAAATCCCAGGATATAAGGGGACAGTTTTTACCAAGATATGGTGACGATGGAATGAAGTCTTGAGGGACAATGAAAAATGATAGCAGCCTGCCGTTATAGCATAAAACGGGATCGCTTTATTGTAACAATCCTTCGCAATTGATTTTCTCACATATCCTTACCCAGTTCTTGCTGTTATGCTGCTTGATTTATAAATATTTTATGTCCGCTGAAATCTTGTTAGGGGGATAAATGTTTGAATAATTGTATATTTTCATGATACATGGGGGCATAGACCATTACATTAAACACATTCTTCCTTCACAATCATTTTATGGGCAATTTCACAAAAACATACAGTTTACAGAAAGAAACAAGGGCATATTTGAAATCCATATGCTCATATTATATGATAACAAATGTGCTTTTCTTTGTGGTGAAATATAACTGGATATTGTTCTTACGAAATTTAGCTAAAATATGTGAAAATAAATATCCTGGTAGATTTTCACTGTCAATAACTTGCCGCAAAAAGCAAATGTCAACATTGATGTAAGGATGCTCAAAGTACAAGAGAATCTTTGTTCGTTTTTTGTAAAAACGTTTTTGCGCAGTGTAATTCACGTTGGTTTATACGAATGATCACGGTATGAGCGAATGCTCTGCCTCCGCTTTTAGTTCGAATTAGCCGGTCCCGGGAACTGCTTGAATATGTCATACTAGCTTGTTTTCCTGCAAACTTATACTTGTCTGCTCTTTAGCTTCGGCAAAAGTTATGCATACTTAAAGTGCATTTCCTTGCTTTTAACAGTAAATTTATTGATGGCCAACGGAACGCATCTTATCTGAGGTTAAAGCGTTTCTGCCATCATAAGCCTTTTGCATTGAGTCCTACTATTTTTTCAATTTGCTCCTCCAGCAGCTAAACATTGTGCCATTTTTATTCTTTACGTTTGTTTACTATTGATTTACAAGAAATTTATCAGCCTAGCGCATTGAATGGAAAGAAGGTACTCTTTGGATCCATATAAATATATAAGCATATTTCCAGTTAGCAAAAAAAGGTTTTGTGTGTCGAGCTCACTGTTATTTAAGAGCATACCATAAACCATGACGAAAGATGAAAAATGTTTGATCGCGTTTATTGTTGTGGTTGATTATCATAATTGAATTCAGCTCTGCAATATTCCGGGATGCCGTTTTGATTGCGTCTCCAGTTTGATAAAACTACTCTTTCACATATTTCCTAAATGGGTTCCGAGATGCTATCTACATCTGCATGCATCTTATTATGTTAGCATACAACACTGTTGTACCAAACAAATGGCATACCTGCGTGCTCTTTGACCTTCTAACTTCAAAGTTAGTGTCATTATAAAAGTAAATATAATTGCTCAGGAATCAATTTAGCATACCATAACACTACCGAATTAGTTGACTGCAAATATTTCGCACACTGTTTCTAATACTGTACGGCGGATACTTATTGAAGGATGCGCATTATGATTGGAGTTCCCTTAATATATGGATATCTCGTATTGCTTAAAATAAGCTAGTCTGCTGCATACTGTACGAGCGAATATTCCTAAGAGATCATTGTTATAGACTGCAGCACGGTGTCTTAAATAGGAATAAAATTTCGCTCTATTTCATGCAAATTTCTTGACGTTTATGTAATGTGGTTGGCATATGTGTTCTGGACACGGAATATTGTTTAAAATTAACTTGACTAGTATGCAACAGGATAATTAGCCCAAGATCCGTAAATAAAATAAACACATCTTTTGAATGCATTTCCAATAACATGCCAGTCAGGATGCTAGTCCCTAATCAAGATTTTTCCGAATAGCAACAATATAGTTTACACCTTGGCGCTGACAAACTTTTGCCATTGATGATTAGAGATTGGAGGCGTGAAGGCTACAAAATCGGCTCATGGTAAAGTTCACAATATATTTAATGAAATGGGGATCGTGTGGGACACTGAGGTAAATGTGGTGAAACTGACCGCAATGGGACATATTAGGGGACCGCTGGGAAGAACTTTCACACAAGTAGAACACATAACTCAAAACTAATTTGGTCATAAAATTAATATCAAAATATGAAGTCAACTGTTCATCCGGATATTTCGAGCTTTATAGATGGGATCAAAATTTCAAGGGTAATATAAACCCCACCCTTGTCACCCACCCCCTATCCTACGCCACTGACTTGATAACATTTTATAACGCACAGTATATATGTGCGAAAATTTAAAAAGCCTTCTCACCGTAAACCGTTAACATGTGTTGTATCCCATGTAATCAAATAACGTGCGCCTAGTGTTCTAGTAATCTTACTGCAGATTTCCAACGAAGGTAAGGAAAATGGTACAAGTGGGAAGACATAAGTTGCAAGACATTTGTTATTAGTATACAATATATAAAAACTCTTAGTATACTATTCCATCTGCATGCAACCTAATAGGCACATAGATTCAAAAACGTAAGACTGTGTTGACGAACAGCTACCAATTATAACGCAGTCGTCAGTTATACTGGATCTAAAGCCGTAGAATCGACTTCTTAGAAAATAGTGTTATACATTAGCTGCAAGTAACTATATTAAGTACTTAATATAAATAGGAGAAATAATTTTACATAAGCAGCATTTGACTGCTGGCTTGGCACATTTAATATCGCAACTTATATAAAATATGTCCATATGTTATAGAAAACTGGAATGTTACACTCCGAGAACATGTCAAAATAACATACTTTGGGCATAATTTACATTTGTATACCAGTAGTATTTGTGCCTATTGCGAACAAGCCGGTGTTCTGTGGGAAGAAATTTTGTTGTACCGCCTAATTTAAAATGGGTTGTTTTTCCGTTATAGCCCGGTAAAATTCTGCTAACTCAATACAACGTAGGAGAATAAAGTTGTACTAAACTTTCGCGTTTATTCGAAAAGAAGTTAATGTACCTGATTGGACGATAGACGCTCAGTCCTCCTGGCAATAGGATAGAATGATTGGTTAAATGCATTTGAGTGAAAAAAGTTGTCGAAGTTAGCTAAAGCGTTTTAGTTGAACGGACAAGTTTCGACAGCTGTCCCCCAAGTCAGCCATTAGGTAGAAGAATTCCTGTGTCTGCTACTGGAAATGAGATGAGGATGCAATTAAAGATAATCTACCAAAGAGTTTTTGGCAACCAACTTTTGTGATGCAATAGTGCCAATGCATATTGACTTTTTCTACCTCAGTAAGTAAAATTTTTATATCTTGGGATTCCATTTGTATGGTGTTTTGAATTAGCTCTGTCGTTGATAAAAATATTTCTAAGTATTTTCATCACGGATTTCGGAAAATATTCGTTAGAGCGATTACTTTCTTTATAAGTACGTTATTGCAGATGTTTGTATATTAAGTAATTATTTATGATATTCTATAACCAGCTGATTTAGCATACGTCGAAATTTGTTGATTTCGTTGAATACCTAGATTTTACTAAGCATGCAATAATAAAGATAGCTTACAAGAACACATCGATGAAGATTGATCAAGGATTTAGGCAACA
Source organism: Dicrocoelium dendriticum (assembly GCA_944474145.2). Lineage (NCBI taxonomy): Eukaryota > Metazoa > Platyhelminthes > Trematoda > Plagiorchiida > Dicrocoeliidae > Dicrocoelium > Dicrocoelium dendriticum. The sequence goes on from CALYDF020009799.1 coordinate 5,514, forward strand.
CCGTTGTCATTTAAGTGAAGCATTAGAACGAACGCAGTGCAAACGTTTTTTAACTTCCTGGGAGAGCGCCTAGTTTACTGCTTATAAAATCTCGCATTTATCACCTGAGCTTGGGTGTTTTACAGTTAAACCAGCATTTTGAATATAATTATTCATTCAACTAGTAAATTAAAAATGCTTCAGATACGAGCTTCAAACTACTTTACCAGCCATCATTCAGACCAGTATGCAGCGGAAGAAAAATAACCAGAATAACCAGTCTCGCACGGAAAAGAAATTCATTGTTACATAAATAATATAACAGACTGAGTAAACTTGCACATGTTTATGAATTTATGCATTTTAAATGTAACGACCCAAACTGCAAAATTGTCTTCGTAACTAGCATAGATGAACGAACTAAACTTATTTTGTTAAATACGATGTTTGCTGATAAACAGACCCACTTAGTAAACGGTGCTGTATAAATTAGCAATTTGATTCTTAAAGGAAAATAATGAGGGGCATGCTCCCTGTCATTTTGTTAATTTTATAGGAATTTTTCTTTTGGTATTTAAATGGCATCTTTTGTTGACAAAACCTACGGAAGGAATTTGATATTGAAAATACTTGCTGCAAAATGGTGTGCATTGTTTGAAGCGGAAGGGCGTATATTAAGTAATGGGGAAAGAGTAACGGGTTCAAACTATCAATTGATGCAAAATGCCTTTACAAAATTACGAACTGCAGTTCGCCACAACACTAGCAAGCTGAATGCAAAGTAAATAACAAGAACTAAGAAATTTTAGCTGTTACTACGCTGCACGAACAAAAAGAATCGTGCTAACTTATTCTGTCCTTTATTTGTCAGGTTTCCGATTAGGTTATGAAGTTACGTTTTATTGGTTATTCTTTGTAAATACATAAAACTTAGTGCATCACATTTTTGAACGTTTGTGTCATAGGGAATAGTATTTCCCTAAATTAATATTAGTTTTACAAATGTCGGTCATTGTTTAGTCAGGAAACTAGTTTCTTCTAGATCCATTGGAAAAGTCTGTAAACTAAAGCCAGAAGGCTTTCCGTTGCTCTGAATGTCGTGCTATACAAGCGCCTGTACTTTTTGTTTAAAAACAACAGGGAAACTATCAAACCATCTTAATATTTATATTCAGCCGCCTTGATAATTTTAAACTCGGTGATTATAATTATCTGGTGCCATCAGTTCTATATATGTGCAAGGTTATCCATCAACTCACCATAAGTTTATTTGGAATCGGCTGAACATAACCCGATTTTCTGCAACATTGGAGCTATTAGAAACGAGTAAACGAGCAAGTAATCGTATGCTTTAAAAATGAATACCTGCAGCCCTGAGAACATATAAAAGTTTACTTGATTTACTAGCTTCAGTAAATTTCAACAACCTGTCGCATACTGCATGAAATATTTTTATTCTACTGCGGTTTAAATTTTGTCCAGAAGAGCATGCAGCATATAAAATTAGCAAATACATATCTAACCAAATATGAAGATATTATATGTGAAACAAATCGGCTGCGCGCTATTCATGTCGGTTGCTCAAACTTTTGTAGTAAATGGTTGTACCATTTATAAAGTATTCCTAAAAACTTTGTTAAATTGATATAGGAGGGGCACTTGCGTTTTCCTTCAATCCGGCCAAAACGATCGAGTTTCAATCAATCAACCTAATTGGAGTGCATCCAACAAGGCAAACCTGTCCAGGCGGATTCTGCTGACTCTCCAAAGATTTATACTTTGTGATTACCATTGCAGTTAGGAAAAGGTTTTCAAGAAAACGAATTAAATTTACTTGGAATGATTGAGCAAACACTGTAAGTATTGGAAATACGACAGTACAGACTGGAGCCAAAATGCTGTCCTGGTAAGAAACTAGTTAGCTTATCCTCAACTAATGCTGACAGCAAGTGTCATGAGATGCCGCAATTTCTGCAAGCACAGCTTACTTACTTATTGCCATTGTGAAAGTGGATGCTTCAGTTTCTCAGTAATTTCTAGGTGGCATGTCTAATAATCTTGGTTTTACAAAATGGTTAAACCGGAAACCTGTTAAAACACTAAAACTTGCATTTCCATCTTCTAAGTTATTTCAAGCGGCCTTCATCCTAATAGTATTCGAATCTAAACTTCTTCACACAAGTGTCTAATAAAATTTGAGATAAGGAAATTAAGCTAGACCTTTCGTTTATCAGGAAGGGAGCATCAATATTCCATGCGCAAAATACCTAATTTATATGCACACACCTTCATTGATGCTTAAATATATTCCAGCACACGGAAGAAATAGCTTTCAGGTCAACTTGTTTCGACCAGTAAATCCAAAATACTAATACAGTATGTTGAGAGTAACTAGAAAACAAAACTTTGTTTATATCAAAATATAATCAGACATATCATAAACGCATATGCAGGCTGTTGCAAAGCAAACCGATTGTTAATATTTAGAACATTTATTATTCCTGACCTTCGGTTTTAATGGGTTCACTAATATATGCTGGCACTGCCAATGTGCTGTTGTTCACTGAATCTGAAGAGAACAATTTGTAAAACAAAATGATAATAACTACTGCATCTATATGGTCTTCACAACTTGTTATGCCACACTTTTCCGTATATTAACCACTCTCTGCTCAAATGACACGGGTATGGGAAGCATTTTATGCCGCACTATAAGCTTGCATGGATATATGAAATATATGTTGAAAGTGAAGGGGGAGAGACAAATATATTATCTTTATTAGATCATGATGAGATCGAATCGACACCGACAGTAGGACAACGTGCATATTCTTAATATCTTGCACTGACCTTCATAAGGCAATCTTCTTAAATTGCGATTGAGCCTGGTAGCGACCGATGAACTTGTTATGATCAAACTGTGCCTCGCTTCGTTTGAGCGGACAGTAGTCGGAGTCGAAGATTATTATTGCCATTCTGATGGAAGAGAAGAAGCGAGAAATGAGTTACGCTGACTGTATTTGAGCGCATATAGCATGCGCACTCTGTTACGACATAGCGTGATTGTCTTATCCACGGACTTCAAAGTGCGGCGTCTGAGTACTATTTGGTCCTTTGCAGAATGTGTGGGATGTAGCTGTTGGCCATCGACTGTGTTATTTCGGCTTTTAAACATCATTCAATAGTCTCTTGTTTTTTCGTCCCTCAACATCCAACAATGAACACGTGAATGTCGATCTTCCTCGGGTACTTGGACGGTGGACATCAACAGACCGATGGAGAGGCAACTATGTTGTTGCTGAAGTAGGCTGCAGTTGTCTGGAATGCTAATTATCCTCTAAATTATATGATTTGCAAGCAGACCACTGATTTAAATAAGAAATTATGGTACATCCCTGATATGGTTTGGGAACAGTCTAGAACCCAGCCCCAGGCCTTGGATAACTTACTTTTAGAAGATTACCGGGTGGTTAGATGCCTATCGATTGCAAAATCCAGTTTCGACCAACAAGAAGCTTATGGTTCTACTGCTGCAGATATGCACCAAACGCACACACGCAGCGCATATATCTTCCAGTGCCAATGAGTCAAAACTAGCTTATCCATCTGCCTTACGCTTAAGTGCACTCCAAAGAGGTTACAGAAATAAGAGTTCTAGCTAAAGTGCATTAAATTGTATGGTGTCCAAGGTAAAAGCTTTGTGAGGAAGCAGAGGTGAGCAATGGTCGTTTCGATTTTAGACGGTTTTATATTAGTTGTTTGTCGGTATTATTAGTAAATTACATGACCGGCTTTATTTTCCCTCTAAACTCCTACATTGTTCTGTATTTGGTTAAATGTTTCGTAAAGAAAAGGATGCCTATTTATTATTGTAGTGATTTTATATTTTACGGCGAATTCTGCAAATCTGCTAGAATAATTATGTGTAACCGAATAACATAATTTGGTTGCTCTGATTCTTTGGATTCTGCTTCGTTGGATATAAACTCTAGATTAGAAATATTCCCTAATATAGTATTAATATCTTTCACGATTCTGCAGATTTTAGTCAAATTTTGCATGTTAGCTTACGCGGATTTCAGAGGTGCATTTTGCACATTCGTTACTACAGACCTGTCAGTATTGCTGAATTATTCAATTCTTGAAAGAGAACACGGCGAAAACTAATTAGCTTTTCTTTCTCTGAGATCTCTCCCATTCTTTGTGTTGAATTAACTGTTAAGCAACGTTTATCAAATATTCATCAAACATTCTTACAACGTTTTGTAAGGCAGCGAAATGAATTCAAGACATTTACCAAGGAGGCAAAAGCGATCAAATGGAAGTAGCGCCGGAAACCACCTCACTCAAACTGAACTTTATTCTATCCGCGGCTTAATCCAGCCTTCTTACTCATAAAGTAACGTTTTAATAACTAACCCTTATATATTTTCAGAAAAAGTAAATAAACTAAAGATATTAGGCTACTAATTTTCACGCTCGTATTTCTCCGCGGAAAAATTTCCTTGGTCTTTGCATACTTGTGGTAAACGGAAACAAAAATAAGCAAGACAAACAGAGGACTTTCATTTCATAAATGTATTTAGGCTAAACGAGATTCGATGTTAACTTTAATTTGATTGAAAGAATACGACCGAATCTGAAGAGTTTTACCTGCCTTAGTGCACGGATTTGGATTAACAGGCAACCTATTATCCGTACCTTGAATTTTACATAGGTTGGTTGAAGTATGCTCAAAGTTGGTGAGGATGTAATGAAACTTAGTTAACTCACCTGCATCGGTAAAGGTAGCATTGAACAAGACTTACCTAGGCAAGTGATTTTTGGCAACGAGAAAAAGCCGAAGCTAACGAAGTATTGATTTGAACAGGTTGACTGATATGGATTCAGCTGACACATAACACAGATATGCCATCATCGAGTTAAAACGGTGAATCGGTAACAGAAAAGCAAAGGTCCATCATTTAATTTTTCTAGTGGTTACAAAAGTAGGCAATTTCAGAATAATCGGCCGTTCAATGTTTT
>CALYDF020009800.1:0-10499 GCA_944474145.2 Dicrocoelium dendriticum
GGTCAGAAAGCAGGAGACAGTGCGAGCATAAGGTAAAGAGCATAGGAAAAGGAAGAGTGGTAAGTTGAGCATACTAATGGAAGTACTAGTCAAGCAACACTTAGCAATGGTCCGAGTGCCGCCAATACTCAGGAGCGAGCTCAGAGCGAATGTGATCATGCGCACGAGGATAACTTGGATAGGCGCAATGAGTGTAAGCTGTGGGAACAAAAATTGGAGCGCAATAAGAGAAAAAGCCATGGATAATAGGAAATAAAAGCAGGCAAAGAGTGACAGACGGGTCAGGTGAGAGAGGATAACGGCCGGACAGTAAAGCCGGACGTCCGAGTTAAAAAGAAACGAAAACAGAAAGCCATAGAAAAGGTTAGGGTCTGGATGAGAATGGATCACTGGTGAAGCGTGGAAAGGCCCACAAGTCTCCCCACGTAGTGTTTACAGGACCAATAGGTCAGCCGAACAAACAGAAGTGACGTCCCAGAAGTCCATAAGTATACATTGAGTATGAGACGGACTAAGCGGGAATGGGTTAATCGGCGCTTTGGGACTAGGTCGTACAATGCAGATAAGAAAAAGTTATAACAATAAATAAATAAATAAATAGGTGTATTTCTAGACCGGCTAGAGGCTGCACCCTAAAGGGTTCAGATCAATGCTTACATAAATCCGATGCTCTTGCATGGAAGTAGGCAAAATATAAGTATATGTTCATCGTCAGCAATTGCAAATGCGTTGGCATTGTTTGATATACAGCTACTGGGTCGCAGGTGCCCACCTTGACATGTTTCTGGTTCCTGCGGGCGATATTGAACTCCTTGTTCTTTTATTGTGAAAACTTCGCGGAGGTGTAATTGTGCCTTTTCTCCTTGGAACAGAATCCAATTCGTCGAAAGTGCACTTTAAATTGATCGCACATTAATTGGCCACTCAGTTGCCCCAATTGTGCGCACATGGAAGAAATGAGTGAAGGGATTATAAGGCATACGAAAAGTTGAAAACAATTCCGATAAATGCGGACAAAAATAGAAACAATTTGTTAAGAGAGAAAATAAAGCTGCTTGCTTAAGTAGAAAAATACTAATTAACAAAAAAATACAGCCCTACTTTTCTTACGCTGATATTGCTCTCCGGCGCAAAATTTCAACCTGTTATTCTCAGATAAAATAAAGCCTTTCTACAGTTAGAATACCGCTTAAAGTGGCACAAAATTACACTGGTCTGGACAAGCTTTAGCGCCTGAATACGTTGAACGTAAAAGCAACACAATACGTGCAGTAGTTTGTGAGTTATTCGCAATTGAATGATGGTCTACGAATAAGGTCATTTTTATTTTTCGCTAAAAATGGCTTTCTGCTTTGCAAGCAGATAGCAGAAAAAAGAAAAGAAAATATAAAAAGTAGGGAAGCGGCGTATGTTCTAGATAGGCATAGCTATCCAGAAATGCTCTAATTAGCCCATAATACCCTGCGACAACTACGGACTGCGCAGGTGGCCGAAAAGTAAATTTTGCAGGCATACATGACAAATATATGCAGATAAAGGATGATCTTGCGCGAAAACGCTAGTAAGCCAGCAAGGAATATTATATCTACATGGGAATTCAGGGGAGCTTGTAATTAACTCAGGGTTAGAAGGCCACAGCATACAATTTTCAGTGGATACTGAGCCACATAAACAACCAGTAAAATAGAGTTTAGCATTTTTTAAGCCTCTCAGCTTTTCTAAAGCTTACAACAAGCCCGCATGAGCCAGGTCTACCTGAGTAACCCTGGGGATCTTTCAGATCCGTTGACAGATTTCGGCCTACAAAATACACACATTACTTAGCTAAACATCACAAGATTTATCCCTTAGAGCCGATTTTCTATATTCATGAGGCTCTGCCTCTAACGTCAGTGAGCTATAGGAGCCTGCCACCAATAATAAAGAAATAAGCATGGAAAATTTAGTAAAATTTAGCTAATTGCATTTGGGCGTGAAATCCGTTTTGGTCTACATTGGTTGGGCTTTAACAACTCTACTTCTGGTGGTTGAGCTTGCTCATACTTGAGGTGTTGTTATGCCTCATGTGTAGATGCACACTATTGTGCAGCTCTTTGATGAATTTCGATTTATTTCTCTCCATTTTTAAGTTCCGAAGATAGTGCCGGCGGTGTTCATCCAGTTGGCAATGTTAACTGGTACTCTAATGTCACACCGACTATTTCTTTTGTGATTTTCCTGGCAAGAGCTGTTCTAGCACCCTAAGCAAAGAGCGATAAGGTAAATCAGGAGTAGAATAGTAACAAAAACCAGTGGGAGCTGGTCGTTCACCCGCCATTACGCATAGCGCATGGTAGGCTTTGGAGCCAGCTAAAAGATAAATGTCACACGGACGGCCAAGATAAGAAAAGTGGTAATGGAAAGTTTCTGGTGCTCCAGCCAGCCAGTGTGACAGGGGCCTCTCTGTCATTGGTTAGCTTTCGTGCCAGCGAAATAAAATCTGGAAATGCGAGTGTTTTACGAGCAAAAGCAGTTAAAGAAGAGGATCTGGTTTTCATTATGCCTGTCTACTAGTGTTGACAATAGCGAAAGGCACATGTATACCAGATAAAGCTAAGTATATGGGGCCAAGAGAGTATAAGTGGAGAGCAAAATGTCTGATTATTGGGCCTAGAGCTTTTAAGGTGAGCTCATTGTCAACAATAAGAAAGATATATTTTTATTTTGCGGCTTACCTACTGATAGTGTTTGGAAACCGCTGACTACAGTAACTAGTGCTCAGACAATGAAAAAGCTTCAATTAGGGCAATAACGCTAGAACCTGGCATTTCACATGAGGCTTAATGTTGTTAAAAGGTTTTTAGTAGACGTGACTCATGGTTCACCAGTATAAGTATTCGCAAGAGACCAAGTGGACTAGGTATTTGGAAAATACTAAGGGGTAAAGATGGCGACGAAGGAACCAAAGTGAAGAAGAGAAGGGACAAGTGACGTAAAGTTTGTCCGTTCGGATTGCTTCCCCATTGCTATGCAATATCCTACCTGGTCAGTGCCTAGAGGCTTCCGATGCTCCCATTCAATAGTACTAGGCTGCTTTACGTGCTGATCTGTTGAGCAGTAAGAACTGGGCGTCGAGAAGGAGCTCTCAAAGGGTTTGAGCTACCGATTAGTGTTTCCAGGTTGCCTTTGCGGTAGCGTCTACTATTTCATGACTTCCCGTTTACTACTTGTCGGTGGGAGCCAGTAAAGCGCTCAGCTACTACTGGGGTAGGCTGAATACCTTTTGTGGTCGGATTAGCAGTAATAACACTTGTAAGATGCGTGCAACTGATCGGGCCAAGATCTCTCACGTTGTGTGACAGGGACCGCAAAGTATGGGGAGGACCTGTGAGCCCAAGATGCTCCTGTCATTGAGTCTAGTTGAGCGCAATGAAACGTTGCGCGAGAGCTGACCAAAATGTAATCTATGACCAATAGGGGCCGGTCTCAAAAAGGTAATAGAGTTAAATCTGTGGAGCCAATACCGTTTAAGGCTCGGTATCATGGGAGCAGTCAGAGATAAATAGACTAGTCCAGTGAGACAGGATCACGGCAGGGCAGTAAGGCTGGTCGTCCGATCAAAGAAGGAGAAGGAAAAGAGAAAGCGAGATAAGAAAAGCTTAGTGTCGGTATGAGAAAGGTTTACTGATAAGGAGTGAGGGAGCCAACGAGGCTTTCCAGGTGATGTAAGCAAGACGTCGAGTCAGCCGAACCAAGCTTTGTAACGTGGAATAACTCTAAGTAAAAGTGGAAACAAGTGCCTGATCTAGCGAGACTAGATTAGTCGGCGCGTAGGAATAGCACGTAAAAGTAAAGGCAGGAAAAGAGGCTGTAACAAAAGGTGAACGAGTCTAGCAGCCTCACGTAGTAAGGGATCAAGAGCGTTGAGTCTGTATAGCGTATACCACTTAAGTCAGAGTAGCATATCAGCAATCAGAGAGAAGGAAACTGATCGGCGGACTAGATCACCACATCGCCAGTTGAAGAACAGTTGAGAACAGAGCGCGATAAAACATAAGTTAGCGACAGGATGAGAAGGGTTTATTGACGATGGGTAAGAGAAGCCCAATAGGCTCTCTAGGTAATGTAAAGGGATAGTAGAGTCAGACGAGCCAAGAGAGGCGACGTCTCAGAGGTCTGAATAAATCCGGAGAGCAGGAGGCCCATCGGGTAGGACTTGATTATTCGGCGCGTTTGGATAAGGACATGTGGTAAAGGTAAGACAGGAGCCAGCAGTAAATGGTGAGCAAGTCAAGCAGGCTCTAAATTTAAGGGAAACATCATGTTTAATCGACGGGGCGTATACCGCGTAGGTCTTAGTAGCATAGTAGCAGACTGAGGGAAACAGACTAGGCAAGTGAGCCAATATCACGGCAATGGAGTAAACCTGGACGTTCGATAAGAAAGGGATTGAAAACAGAAAGCGAGAGAAGAAAAGGTTAGGGTCGGTATGCGAAAGGTTTACTGATAAGTAGTGAAGGATCCCACGAGGCTTTCCAGGTGATGTGAGCAAGACGTCGAGTCAACCGAACCAAGCTTTGTAACGTGGAATACCTCTAAGTAAAACTGGAAACAAGTGGCTGATCTAGCGAGACTAGATTAGTCGGCGCGTAGGCACAGCGGGTAAATTTAAAGACAGGTAAAGGTCCTCAACAATAGAGGGTGAGCGAGTCAAGCAGAATCTCCGGGTAGGGGGACAACAGCGTTGAGTCTGCATAGCGCATACCACTTTTGTCAGAGTAGCATTGGAGCATAAAAGAGAAAGAGGCAAGTCAGTGGGACTAGATCATCTCAGAGCAGTAAGATCGTGCACTCCAATTGAAGAAATGAAAACACAGCGCGATAATAAGATTTGGGGTCAGGATGGGAAATGTTTTTTGACAAAATATGGGAAAAACACACGATGCTCTCCAGGTAATGTAATCAGGTAATTGAGTCAACCGAACTAAGAGAGATTACGTCTCAGAAGTCGGGATAAATCCGGATAGCAGGAGGCCGTTCGTTTAAGACTTGAGGTGATTGTGGGAACAGAGTTTATGGAAGGCAGAGCTACAGTAATAATGGCTCGGAAGTCGGGAAGCATTCAGAAACGGGGGCTGGTCAGCCGAGGGTAGATTATAGCCAGGTCCGAAGGAATATCCGTATAATTGAAAAGTAATGAAGAGTGCGAACAGGGAAGCGCTCTATTGAGTTGAAGTGGAAAAGCCAAAGATGTTTTCAGGGAGATGTGAGCATACCGAAATGTCTGCCCATCCCTGATCATTAGGGTCACAGTAGTAGGAAGCAAAGAGACCACTGATGCGAGATTAGAATATCAGCTCAAAGAGTGAATATGTAGTAATATGCAGTAATGCGTGTCATAAGATAAAAAGCTTTAGGGATGGCAGCGTCTATATGAAAAGCCAGATAGCATGTCAAGGAAAGTCTCGGGACGAGGGGAACAAAGTGTTTGTAATGTAGAGCGTAGAGTAATAACGTCTCGGGTAAGGGTGAGGACGGTTTTATTGTTAAAGGGTGTAAAATGTAAAGAGGCCTCCGAAGGCATTAGTACAGTCAATTAGGTCAACCGAACCAGAAGTGGCAAGTCTCAGAAGTCTGAATGAATCCGGAGAACAAGAAGCCGATCTAACAAGCCTGAATTAGTCGGCGTGTTAGGATTAGGACATATAAAAGAGATGAGAAGAGAGCCATATTAATAAAGGGTGAATGAGTCAAGGATGCTCACGGAGTTAGTAAGATAATAAAGATTGAGCATATCTTGCAGGCACCTGAGGGGAGGGGAACATAGCATTGAGTCAACAGAGCCTAGCCTGTTTGTATCTTCGTAGTTTTGAAGGTAGCCAGAAGAAAAATAGACTGGTCAGATGAGACTCGGTCAGGGCACGGTACTGAGAGTTAGCAGTCCGATGGAAGGAATGAATACAACGTAGTAAGGAAAGAAGAGGGTCAGAGTGAAGAAAGCTTTACTGATTAGGAGTAGCGGAGCCGACGAGACTCTCTAAGGTACTGTGGACAAGGTAGTTGGTCTTCTTAATATTGGCCAGTATCGTCACAGGAGTCAGAAAACAGGAGCCGAAATACACGAGGCTGTATTAGTCGGCGCATTGAGGTTTAATAGTACAGTTACGTTGGGAAGACAAATGGAGTGTCAGCATAAATGGACATGTTAGATGTGGGGGAGTTTACATTAGTTATTTAGGTATAAGCACTCGGGGTGAGGGAATGGTGTTTTGGTTGCGCCGAACCTGTACCGTTTGCAGCTCAGTGCTCTGTAGGCAGTCAGAAAGTAGGAGACTGGTCAGAGGAAACCAAAGCCAAAATATTTCCATTTTAAATACAGTCTATGTAATGGGCTAGACCGTTGTTAACTGCTTTAAACCGAGGTCTCATTAGAGTTTGCTTTTAGCAACTCAAGCACATAGATGATCCTCCACGTTTTACTCTAAATTCGTTTTCGCTTTGCCACCTATGTGGCATGGCCTTATGGCATCATTCATAAACTACTAAGCTTTGATTTCCACCCAGGTTAGGCTATCAGCATTCATCATTCTTTGTACACTTCGGCTAAATGTGCAAAGCACCTTAGCTAATGTGCCGCAATACGCAAAAGAAAGGAGAGGAAACTGCCACACTTGCAAGCTAGCTACGCTAACGGTAATGGATGGGCATCGTTCTAATCATCTATCAGCCGGCTAGAACTCAAAAATAATTTTACTATAGAAAGTTATATTGGGCCAAATACTGAGTGTGGTAAGAAGCGTAAGCAAAAGTGGATGGGGATCAGCAAGGAAAGCTTAGGCCGCCTACAAATAAGGAGTCCGAAGCTGGAGGAAATGCAGCCGTAGGGTGCCAGTATTTAGATGAACAACGCAAAAGGATTTTCATTACACATACGGTCGTTCTGATCGGAATGAATAGGTCAACCTCAAGCAAACCGAGGTCCAAATACAGGTAGCTTGTTGCAACTAAACCACACAGAGGATCCTCCGATCCAACTTTGTATTCGTTTCCGCTGTACTAAGGGCTTTTCACGAACTCAGTGGCATAGTATTTATGACGTCAGTCGTAAAGAACTGGGCTCCGATTTTAAATCTAGCATAGACTATCGCTCTACGTTGAATCAAAAACAGCACGAAACCTCTGTCTTGAGACGCCAGTGTATGGATGAGTAACAGCAAAATATTTCTACAGTAGTTACGGTCCTTGTAACGGGACTGACGGAAATCAAAATCAAATGATCCTTTATTACATTTCGCTTTCAACTGCCGATAGCGATTATATAATTCAATGCTCCTGATTACAACTGACAGCTCAGCAGTGCATGTCCAGTACCCCTGGCATATGGTTGGATTCTCCTACTTACTGAATCCTGCAACTTTCCTCTTAGTTACCTCTTTCTACCTGCCGTACCTGTGGCACCGTAGAGCCCTACCTTCCGGAGGAACCCTTAGTCTATTTAGGTGCTGCTGTTCCATTTTATTTCACGGTAAGCTCAACTGCTTAGCTGGTATCGCCCCGGTTCCATTGCTCCAGCATTTGGCCTAATTACTCACGGCCCAAATGAGACATCTATGTTGTCACAATTGTGTACTGCACCTTTCATTACTGCACTGTTTCACATCACATGACACGTAGTTTCCGTACACGGTGTTTATATTTCCATCACTAATTTCAGAAGGCTCGCATAAACCAATAACTCCGTGGTTAATAGAAACATATATAAAACGAGGCAAAATGTTTGGCAAAGATCGAGGTCGCCATCTCTCTTTACTTCTTTCGTTACGTTCGAAGTCCTTCCATTCTGTGGTTAGGGAGTCTACGGTAGAGGGTTTCGAGCGTCAGTTAGATGCTCTAGGGTGGCAGTACCAAACCTTCCCATTCTCCTAACCGACTTGTATCTTCAACTTTCCCTTCGTTATTTTTTAATCTTCTTTTCACCTCGGTATTATCATTATTTAGCTGACATTCCTCCTTTTCTTTTCTTAACTTACCCTTCACTCTTTTACTTCACATAAACCGGCCCGGCAGGGAATGCTGGGCAGGAAAATGTGGGCAGTAATTGGTTGGACAGGGTGTGATGCGGTCTTTGTTTTAGGCTTTTCAACATCTGAAGCAGACCTGTCAAGTCCCGATCCAACGATACGCAAAAGAAGGAACATTCACGGGATTATCCTATCGTTCCGGTCCCAACTGAACTTGAACTTGAACTTGACATTCTCTTTCAGGTCACCCCAAAAAGTCTGAATTGAAATTGCTGAACGAATTTACCTGCATCGTCGTATCTGCATATATGATCTATAGCCATATATGGACGGCTTGTGCCACCACCTCGGGCCTTATCTATCAGTTTGAATGACTGCGTTCAAATCATTTTCACCTTCGGAACATCACCACAAGAAAGCTTCGCCTACCGGCAAGTGTTCAACTTACTTCCGACGTCATAGCGTTATGTTTCGTTTACCTCACCAGTGGATTTTGTATTATACCAGGTCCTTGTTACGCTTGGCGTCGGTATCCAATGGATACGTTACCAACCTCGCCAGTGTGGTCTGCCATAAAGTCTAGGCGTATGGAAGCTGAAGTAGTATGGAAGCTTTTTGATCCGTACCTTCTACTGGTTTGAACAACAGTTGTGTTGAAAACATTAGTACCTCCGGAACATCACCTAAACAGCTTCACCTGCTGTCAGGTATCAACCTGCTTGCGATGCCATGGCTTTATGCTACCTCCACCTTGCCAGTGGATAATTTCTCCTGAAAGCCTTTTGATCCGTATCCTCCATGGGACTTAATGATTTGGATCAAACCTTGTAGCTTTGGAACAGCTGCAAAACAATTTTATCTCCCTGCAACTAACTTACGATTCCATGACGTTATGCTCCATCCACCTCGCTAGTGGATTACTTCTTACTGGTATCAGAATCCTCATCTAATTGGCGCCATTATACATTGGATACTTCACCCACCTCGCCAGTGTGGTAAGAAGATTTCATACCTTCCGGATGGTTATTGCCTGTGGACCACACTACTGCGCTCGGCCATACCTGATTCCGAAGAGTACAGCAAGCTCCTCGAAGGTTTGATACCTCCTCTCAATGCAAATGTCCCACTTGGCTGCGATGGCTATCTCCCGTGGACCCACCAGCGACACACACATGGTCCGTGGGTTAATGGCTCGGACGATGACACTGCTTGTGTTTTGAGTTCCATACTCACCTGAATAACGCAGCGCCACAATTTACACAGCTTCTCTTCCAACAGTACCGCTGTCCCCATCCGCTCCTAATGAATCCTGACTAAACCTTCCGTTAAGCCAGTAAAAATTCGGATGTATGATGACTGCGATTAGCCGTTCGAAAAATCAGTCCTACAGAAACGTTACAAGCAGCCCAATGCTGTATACATTGTGGTCAACGGTAGTGTTGCAGGACGTGGTGGGTTTTTGCCTGGCAAACGTTTCCCCTAAGGAAAGCCACATATGTCTGTTTAACGACACTGCGACGTGGCGGGTGTGTCTCGCCACCGAAATAAAGTCACTGCCCCTACTTCGCACGAAGAATGATCTCAATCACCCATTTTTGCGAGCAAGTGTTTAGCAACCACTCTATCGGCCTCCTACGCCTACGGAAAACCGTGAACAATATCCGAAAGCATTCGGACCGCACCCAGCTTTTCCGTAACCGAAACACTTAGTGACCTTACAGCGCTCCGACGCTATATTTTTCTTTGACATCAACGATCAAGCCCTTCCTCCCTGCATCATTCCCGTAGGATCCACTAGTAACTGAGGGCTTAATCCGAACTCTATTGCTGGTCAATCTTCTCCCTCTTAGCGCGCTGTTATGTGTCGTTCGTCCTACTTGCATCAACTCCTCTTGACAGCAGCTGGTCATTGTTGGCTGCATGTAGCTTGTAAGGAGCCAATCCCTGACTCTCCAACCTTCATTTTCTTCGGCCGTCTGTCTCTCTAACCTTCGCTCGCATGTTGATTTCTTCATAGAAAATGTAGGTATCCAATAGTAGTCAAACGTCTTAATGATATGGCTACACCAGCCACTGATACATTCTTTTCTAGAGCCACTATCTCTGCTTAGCAGCAGTTAGTCGCCATAGCTTCCATTTAACTTTGCGGATATCCGGAGCTCGCTCCCTTCTTACAATGTTCATTCTCTTGGATTGTTTGCGTCACAGCTCAGCTGGTCTGTTGACCTATCACTTACCTTCACTGGCCTGTTGATACACTCAGCGACCCTATAGGCATACACTATTGACCAAGCGTCTGATTGGAATGGCTGCATCTGGCCACTGAGTCTCCCCTAGCGCCACCATCTGTCGGTCGTCGTAAATTCGACCTCTTTGTTCAGAAGTAGCTAGTGGGCATTGGCCCCATGCAAATGCGATGATCCAGTGCTTGTTAGGAGCCACTCAGTATCTCAATAACCTTTATTCCTTTGGAATATCTGCATCCAAACCTTCCGCTGC
>CALYDF020009801.1:0-10463 GCA_944474145.2 Dicrocoelium dendriticum
GGGTAGACGTTTATTGCACACCGAAAATGGGCACATGAGTGTCTCACGCGCGCCATCGAATATCGACTAGCTTTCTTTCCCACAACGCAACACAGGTACGGATGTTAGAGACGAGCCAGTACTTTCGCCTCGGGAGCTCTGACTTGGAAGACCCGCCTTCCTGTTTTCGCCTCGATCTCCACTTCTCTGTACCCGATTTGGATCGGCCAGGAGTCGTTCGAGAGCTCTCGACTTGCTTGTTCTGGGCTGTGTCAATCGGCTCGGCCTCGGTCCTGTGGGCTGCGCTAGTGGCGTATATGTCTGATTTATTGCGCTGTCCACATATTCCCGCTCCGTAGTTCCGGGCCCAGGCTTGTCGCTAGCCGTCCTTCTCAATCCGCTCTCAGCTAGCTCCGAAGAGCTCCCCCGAGGCATTCTTGGAAGCGGCCCCTCTACCATATGTTCATGGATAGTGGTTCACATTGAAATAAACCTTGGTCAAAGCGATCATTGAGACCGTAACTGCTGAAGCAGAGTGCGGTGTTTTCCTGTGAGCAACACCCAATGTTCAGTTGTTTAAGCAGAATGCGCGTCCTAATGCATTCACACGACGAGTGCTTCAAGATGACTTTCCAATGAGGTTACCATTTCGAAACACGACAGAGCACAGAGTAACGCAAGAACTTGGAAATACGAGATTCACCCTAGATTTTACCGAGAATTAAAATACCGTGCCCATGTAAACACAATCGGCAACGAACAGATGCTACTCCCTCTATCTGCTATAACCCAAATGTGTGGAAATCAATTTGTCACGAGTTCGGAACGATTAATTGGAGTTTTCCGAAATGTTGTTTGCAGATTCATGTGGTATCTTATTCGTCGAACTAGGGTTTTGTTCCTCATAAAATACACCGAGTGACACCGATGGAACTTTGCAACAATCAGAGCATTCAGCTGCCACCATGGTCGAGCAAGTGAAGAAACAGTTGGTTAGCCAGAGTTGAGGGCTTTGTCTGATTTGCAAAATGAAAAGTGACCTCGAGAATTTCCGATACACGTACATTAACCGTGTCTGCCTCGTTGCTCGTGGCTGACGGCCAATCATAAGACACAGTGTCGATATTTTGAAATGCAAATCCCCAATAGTAGTAAAGCTTAGCATGCTACACAGTTATTACTCTGCAACCGAGGATGTTTTCACTGGCTAACCGCACCTAATGCGTTAGTGGTCACAAAACGAACATAGTCCGATCGATGAGTAGCCTCTATAAATTCACACGCGCGAAGGACAGGGTTGCATCCATTTTTACTTTCTATGACTGACGTACTTCTGTCAGCCCGATACATGTGGAAAAAGGAATAGTTTTCACCACGCGAGTACAACCCGATTTGTGCTCATGCAACACTAATATCATCCGTCTCAGAATGGTAGTCGTAAACATTGTGAAAATGGTATTGTGTGAAATATCAAACATGCTAACCGAACGATGACAGCGTTACGGTTATGAACGTTAGACAGTCAACTACAGTAAAACATTGGTAATTTTTAGAAATTGCAAGCATTTATGTAGTTTAAGTTGCAGATTATATGGATTTGCACGCAGGTTCCAAATTTCGAGTTTTTTGCTTTAATTTGGGGTAGTTCAGTCAATGCAATTTTGATGGTTTCTCACAACCCATCCTACTGTCATAATTCACTTTTCGGTGGCAAATATTATGAAAGGCAGTCGACAATTAACTGATGGCCTATGCACATTTGTCAGTTGGTATTGTAACTGCTAGCTGCATTATGGTAAATTAACAAATGAGAATAGCATGCTAATAATCCGTGATCTACTCGTCTTGTGAAGGCGAACTCGCGTCTAAGAGGTATCATACAAGACACACTTGTTGATGCAGAGCGAAGGCAGAGGTTGCGATATTTCAACACTCCGATTATTATTTCAGTCGCAAAAACACATTACGAACAGCAACACAAACGATTATAGACATGGAAAAATAAGTAACACCAACCAAAATGTCACACTCAAGAGCATAGCAACCAGATTAATTGCCTCAAGAGTTTCTGTGCACATAGCACAGGTTGATAGGCCGTAATAAACAACACCTCACTAATTGCCAACATTAGCGGGTTCTTGTTACGTTAAAACACTTTGAAATCCGTCACAGGGTTCAGATGATGACGGCATGTCAAGATGTGCTTGACGGTAAGCGATTCTGGGCTCCGAATAGTTCTCAGACCCGTCAAACTTCGTTGCGTCATCACTTGTCCCAACCACTTTGGCAAATGTTCAGCTACCCTCTGAGCCAACTGAGGGTTTGTTCTGCCCATGTAAATATTACCGCAACCGCAGATGAACTGATAAACTATGTGAGAGGCCTAACTACCCGACTAGATTCTCTGATGGTTATGAAGAACAAGTCTTCGCGTGGTATGCCTGAGTCGCAACTGGACTATAGTGTAGGTGCGCATTAGAGCGGACCGGAGCTTGAGTCCGATATCATTCGCCACATGGTCTCCCTTGAACGGTAAGAACAAATAAACATCCTTTTCTCAGCCGTCAACACCGGTGTTTTCACGCGGGGACGTCCGCTGTGCACATGAATAAACATCTCAGGATATCCAACAATAGAAATACTGAGATATCGCAACCTCTGCCTTCTCTCTACCTTGACGAAATGACTGAAGGGGACCCACTGTTTTACACTTGTTAATGTTTTATTCATGTCTTATATTGCCAGGGTCATCCGTAGCGTCGCCAAAAGTAGATTTATTAGTTTTGTGGTCATCTACTCACATATAAGGTCAGTTTTCATCATTAGAATGGAAAGAAAAAAAATGGGAGCGATTTGTCTAACGCATGGAGTAACAAGCGACTATGTATTCATCAATGCACATGCGACAATCGGGATTGTTGCTTAAGAATCATCAGTGGGTCAGACAAGCAACTTACATGACTTTTATATTTCTATTCCTCTCTGTTTTCTTGTTTGTGAGCTTGACTTGTACACCGTTTGAATGGTTGTTTTATGCCTCTATTCGCAACACTGTACACAGAGAAATTAAAAACTGGGATCTTCATATATCATTGGTTCAGCTGAAGACGTTCCGTTCCACAAGCTGGCTAGCCGAACAACCTCCAGATGATGCCAGTTGGGTGGTTCGGGTTAATCCCGTTCCATCGCATGGTTCGGCGGCAGTGTTCCAGGACGTGGTGGGTTTTCGATTGGCAAGCCTTCACCCCATAAAAAGTCAAAAACGTTCGTTTAACAACAATGTGACTTGGCGGATGACGCGCCATTAAATAAAAGTCACTGCGACTTCTACTTCCGGAGGGTCCCCACTTCACAAACGTCATCCAATTCCAAGAGTTCCATTGATCCCTACATACGATGGCGAACACAGCAAACAAACTCACGAATTCAGTCACACTTCACAAGTTCACTCACCATGCCCACTAACTCTTATGGTTGGTGGCATCCGGTCACTGTGGCCAGCCACAGGAAGCCTCTGCATACAGAGGGGCCATGGGTGGCTTGCGTTGCACCACCCACAGCTCCATCCACATACCACATGTCCAGAGTAAACCAGAAAGAATAGATCGGGAGACATTTGGATGGGAACCACGTTTCCTCAACGGAGCCGGCCTAAACTCCTTCACAGGCAAACACAAGCACGCTGTATTTGAGAACCAATCGCACACAAGGCGGTAGCCGGATTGTAGTCCGCTCCACCCTCAGAGCATGAAACCAGTATTCGAGCCTAGCACGGCCACAAGGACCGTGCACTCCGTCCCCTCCAGCAACGACCAACTGTCTCTTGGAGTCATTATGAACAAGGTAGTGGATAATATACAGGTAGGCACCTTGTCAACATGCACATCAAGCGCAGCCACACCAGGAATATCAAGCGACAGCCATTCACTTGAAATAAGATTGCCAACTAAAATAGAGCTGTTAAAACATGCAGCTATGCAGACATAACTCTTCCCTAAATTAACATATGAAGTAAGTTGGTTAGCAACGAATTCGCGGTAGGTCCAAAAAGTCCACAAATTACTCAACAAAGGCTACAAACGCAATAAAGTGAACGAACATAACCACAATTAGCGTAAGCAACGTGTGCAAGTTAATAGAAGAATATTTAGGTAAGCAGAAGAAACCAAAATAAGTGGAATGAAATTTATTCAATTTGAAAAGACCCAACTTAATTGTAAGTTGGTTTAGTCCAACTGCGGTGAAAAACCATCATGAATGCAACACCAGCCTCAGCATGGGGCAAAAGTGCGTAACACACTACGGCAGAAAAACACAAGTGAATGCTTATAAATTTTCAAAGTCTGTGTGCGACAAACCTCAAGCAGATCCCAATGGATTTGCAATCACAATCCCGAGCTGGATTTGCTCCCCACTGCCTTATAGGTCAGGCTATTGAGCCAAAGGCTACGGGTGGAATCCCTCTGGAGAAATTCCATGTACCACATTGCCTTGTGGGTCAGATTGTCTAGTCAAAAGCTAGTGGTAGGTATTTCGAACAAAACCCTTCTTTCTGAACGGGCAGCCGAGGAGTACATCTGCCCTCTAGACCCCGTCACCAACACTTTTTTCTTCCCTCCCAGCTCTATTCTTCGCACGTATTGAGCAAAGATTGCCGCGGACTTCACAGTTGCTGCCATCTATATAAGTAGTTATCCCTCAAAACAAGGACCTCATTGCAGTTAGGCTTTCTTAACGTGCACACTCCTGATCAGATCGGCCAACAGGCAGCACTAACTCTCACTCTTCACTCTCTTGGAATTGATGGGTGTTGTGTCCCGGAAACACACATACGAGGCAAGATCGTCATGATGAGTCTTAAACTCATTGGTTCCATTTCTATCTACAATGGCTAAACTCTTGGTGTCCCTGGTGTTACTGAGTCAATGGCACAAGGCATTTATGGAGTCGGTATCATCCTCAGCAAATGTGTTGAAGGCAATCTATTCGGATGGATACCAGTGAACAGCCGCATGTTTGCGGTTCGGTTTCGAACCTCTTTTGGGGTTAATGTGCACCGTCTGAAGACAAGGTGCCTCCTCGTGACCCATATACTTACATTTATACGGACACACAAATCCACTATGTTACGGGTTAACATGCCATATTTTTAAATAATTAACGACCATACCTGTTTGTATTATCGTGATCACGCATTCGCAGGCGTGCCCCACACTGCCGGGAATAAAACATTTATTTATTTATTCATTTTAGTCATTTTGCAAAAAACTGTGCGTTGGCATTCTTCTAGTTCCTACGTATCCCAAAAGTGAGGGAGATTTGGCTAATCGAGTTTTCGAGCACCCACCGTGCGTCTTGGATTACGACAAACCATCTCAATTGTGGCTTCGGTTGACTTTGTGGTATTCCGATCACTGGGACCGTATCCAATCGAAGTGGAGGGTTTCGGTGTTGCTGTCACCAAGTACTCCAAGAGCCGAGTATTAACTTCCAACCGCTGTGTTAATCTGTACTCGCGGAACTCAATGGTCTAGTGATCATGGCCATAGTCGACAACTACTACGCGCCGAGTTCCACTCCCGATTCAGATTATCTCTACTTGATGATCGAAATTTCTTTTATACGCGCCTGTGCAACGATGGAATGCGATACGTACCGCATACATAGGTATCACATAGTGCCTTTCGGAAAATATTTTAATATAAGTGGAACAGAAAAAATTGTGAGCGTTTCGGATGGGCGCCAAACGATGGATTGTACCTTATTCTGTTGGGTAACTTGCAGTCGTCGTAATAGGGTTATTTAGAACAGAATACTCTATTGCATTAATTATGCAGTTAAAAATATGCAGCAAAGCAAAGGTATTCTCCGGAAAATTTTATAAGTATGATATTATATAAAGCTGCTGCTGTGGGACGTCACAACTCCTGGGGCAAGCTTGTCCTGTGAAACAATCGCAGCTCGCATGATGAAAGATAGCTCGCACCATATCGCGGTTCGCTTGTAAGTTATGACGGTGTGCTGTCGTCTTCCACGACCTAGTGGTATAAGCTAATGGACAATGGTGCAACTCGCAAGTATCTCGAGTGCATGTGTTCATCACTAGTTCGCGCTGAGGAATACGCATCAGGGACAAATCCCATTGGAACCAAACGGCCGTTTGATGCTTCTCCAAGTGTGTGTTAAGTTATCACACATAGAAACTGCCTTGACGTATTCGCAATAATATAACAAAGCTTAAAGCAGTCGATCAGTGTATATCCTTGACACGAATTTTCCCCGCGCCTGTTAGTGGTGTATGCTGGTGTTTCTCATTTGTTGATGATTTCGATACCTTAGTAAGCACGATTAACGGTTGATGCGCACTCTCAATGGCACAGCCGGTGGGGGTTTTCTCGTATTAATGACCCGCAACACACAAATCGCTCGCAGTGGTGGCCATTGTGTCTGGATAAAGTGATTAAGACCTGGATCTTCCCATCGACGTTCGTTGTAGTGACCGGGGTCCCGCTGTAAATTGCGCACTTGAAAATCCACCAAGTTCACTGAGTTCATGAGGCTAATGGTATGAGCGATTTATCCTGCGCAGAAAGCTGGCATTAGGGCGCTGCCAAAACCAACTCTACGATGGTCTCAAATTTCCTCTTTTGTTACAAGCTGGATGTGTAAAGCACATCGCTGTAACTTTCGGTAACAATGCGTACTCCGTCGCTTGTCTTGGCGTTCTTGGTTTGCGTCCGTTTGATTCCCTAATCCCCGTATGTAGTTGTCTCGAGAATTGACCTGTGCACATACGCGCATAGTCGTTGCTGCCAATTTTGTTTATCCACTGTGTCATCATGTATAAAGGAACTGAATGTACTACCACTTCAGAAGACTATCTTTGTTTTCATAATCACTCCTCGGGAAAGCTTCTCTTCGTCCCATTACCTCCTTCTTAAGTCCCTGTTGTGAGTTTAAGGCTAACTGTAACCATAAGTTTATTATCCGGTCTTCCTATTCACCTTCCTCTTATACCTGCGTTTCCATATTCCGAGGCACCTTCCATAACCCCCTCTTCTGCACACCGAGTCCGTGGTCTACCAACCAAAACCGCGGTGAACCGGGTACACAATATTCCTGAGGAGCCAAAACATTTTTCGATACACATTGTGTCCTGTTGTTCATAAAATGTTACTTTTTTGATTACTCTCTCCATGTGAACCAGGAAGATACCGAACCGCGATATAACCCACACGAGTGACTATTGCTATTTAAACATGCTTCACTACACTGGTTCGAGGGCCTTTTTGAAGTATACATGATGTGATTGGATTGTGACACGCAATCTCAATGTGGACTGTGGTTCGCTTGATAGTGAACCCTGACACATTCGATCCCTAAAATCGTAGATGAAGTATATGAAATTTGGATCTTGACCCTCCCCTAAAACATTGCACACTCCGCTACGCGTTCCGATCTTGTTTGCTCTTATTAGGTAGAGATAGCAGGCTTCAAATCCAAAAGAGTATTTCAAGATGGCCTTTCAATCAGTCGTCAACGGTTATGCAAAGCGTTGCCTATCGTGACTATTGATGGATAAAATGGTTGACATCCTAACTAACGTCTCAGTGGTTCCAGCTTCAAGGCCTGCTATCTCTTACTGATGGGGTATAATAAGGTAGTGACGCGCCGTGGAGTGCAGTTTCTTCAGGCGGGTAACAGGCAATTCTCATACACTTTTTCACAATACTTTAGTCTCACAGACGGCATCTGTAACTACACTTTCCATGAGTTCCAGAGTCTTATTGGTGTTTGCTGCCGGAACCAGAAGGAGGGATTATAAGAATTCTGTGAGATGACTATCTCCCTTGATGTATGATTTTAAATTTGAAAGCTGACATATCAAGACACGAGTTATTTTATCCGCATATATAATGAGCCGCAACTTACACAATTCCATCTGTGTTCTACTCCTTATGTTAACAGCATCATGCACTTCTGAATACTGAATACTTAATACTGTTTTATAGAGCTAGTAGAAATGAATTCTGTACAACTCTTTCGAAATATGGTGAAAACGTTATGAAAGTTGTCAACCGTGAATATCGTTGTCGTTCTCATGTAACATTTAAAATATCTGACTCAGGATATTTCATGACTCACAAGTGTGATATGTCATCGTAAGTGTGCCATCGTTCTCTGAATCAAATAGTGGTAAAATATAAATCTAACGACGTTTTGAACTGCTGCACAGATGTTGCCTCCACCATATGTTCAGCTAAACTGTTTCAAATACTTACCACTCTCCGTTCGAAGCACAGTGGGTAGGGAACACGTTTCACATCCGGGAAGACAAGTTTGTATCTGTGTCCGCGTGTGTTGCATGGCCATCTTAAATGCAGCATTGGAATTAGCATTGGGAAGTCACCGAGATGTAGAATACGGTAGGTCATAATGAGGTCGACTCGCACCCGACGGTAGGACAAGGAGTAGAGTCCTAATTTCTCACACCCGTCTTCATACCCCAAGCCAAGTAAACTCGGGATGAGCCTGTTAGCAACCTGTTGGACCCGTTCGATCTTTTATGCCTCGCCTCGGGTAATCGGAAAGTAGGCGGGCGAACGGTACTCTAGCATTAGTCTAATGATGGAAGAGACCATGTGCCGAAGCTACATTTGAGCGCCCATAGCCCAAAGTACACTCCCTCTGGCTACATTGAAACTGGTCACTGATGCATCCCGCTCGCTAGCATAACCTATCGTTGATCGTGCGTCTCATAACGGCATTTTATTGACGGCTTCATTCCATCTATCGTGGGCTGAAGAATAACACAATTAACCCCTTCTGGCCGAATTTATATTTTTACCGTGTTTAAAAATGATTATTTTCTGTTCACTAACGCACAGATGCTTAGGTTGCGATAGTTATTTGGTTGTAAAAATTATGAAAGATTTAAGTTTAGGTATGGTGCAAGACAGCAACACTCGGCACAAATGGACCAAATAGTTACTGAACACAATTTCCAATTTCAGCTATATAATTATTTAAATAATACAACCGTTCCTCATTTCCCCTTTTCCACTATCCAAAGTACAACAAATATTTCGTAACAATCAGGAAAATTCACATACTGAGAAACAGTTTACTCGTGAATTTCTCCAAGGCAGTTCCTCTTCGTTGAGGCACAGGTGAGCACCGCACCGTGTGCACTTGGTCATTGTCTAGCCCCTAAGTTTGATCCTTTGTATCGTTGCCATCCATGCTAGTGATCCACAGGATCTGACAGGAATTCCAACGACGGAATAGCTATAAATGGACCCCGGCATTTTTAATAGTAATAATAATAATAATAATCTATATTTCGTTTGGTACCGAGAAACCAAGTCCACAAAGGAACGGATCATATTTACATTGCAACATGCTTGGCATGCTTGCAAAGCCGCCTATCAGCAGAACATCGCAAAATCCTTCAGTGCTAACCACAAACTGCTGTACAAGCACGTTAATAGCCTCCGAAAGGTGAGGCAAAGATTTCCTCCATTCAAGACGGCTGATGGCCCAACAAGAACGTTAATGGAAGCTGCAAACGCGCTGCAGATGCAATACGCTCGAACGTTTCAAAGGGTCTTGCCACCAAGCGATCTACCAAGCTTTGTATTCTGCTCACCAGGACTAACACACATCCATTTTACCGCAGAGGCTGTATTGCAAAAGCTGACGTCTCTACGCAAACACAGCTCGCCGGGTGTCGACGCTATTCGTCCTGAGGCATTGGGAGCAGCAGCAAACCAACTGGCAAGATATTTAGCTCAGTTTTTCCAGCACTGCTTAGACTAGAACCAAGTTCCCGCCATGTGGAAGCTTGGAATAATAAGCCCGATTCACAAAGGTGGAAGCAGAACTGATCCTTCCAACTACCGCCCAGTAACCCTTCTTCCTATACTCTCCAAGGTCATGGAATCCATAGTTGCCCATGCACTGGTGTGCTATCTGGAAAACTGCAACATTATCACTCCTGAACAGCACGGTTTTCGTCGACAGCGGTCATGTACAACTAATTTACTAATTGCACGCAGTAGTTGGACCGAGGCAGCCGACGCTGGAGAAGGTGTTGATGCGGTCTACCTGGATTTTTCCAAGGCTTTCGATCGTCTAGACCATCGGATACTACTATCCAAGCTGCAGCATTACGGAATCGGCGACCCTCTTTTAAGCTGGATCGCCAACTTTCTATTTCAAAGGCAATTAGTGGTCAGAGTTCGGAGCTCTTTATCGGACCCCATATAAGTCGAGTGTGGTGTGCCGCAAGGCTCGGTTCTAGGTCCACGTTTGTTTTTGGTGTTTATTAATGACCTTGCACAGGGAATCGCTTCAAACTTCCTAATGTTTGCCGACGATATCAAGATCTGGCGCAGGATCGAGGCGAACGCCGACCAACATGTGCTTCAAAGTGACTTAGATACAGTGTATCAATATTCGATCCAAAACCTATTTGCATTTCA
>CALYDF020009802.1:0-10501 GCA_944474145.2 Dicrocoelium dendriticum
TGGAAAACATTCTGCTCTCCGCAAACGCGCTGCAACATGGATCGTGTGGGATACGTATCTATCCTGATTTTTCGGGGAACATGCAAATGGCAAAAAGAAACTCCGAAGAAGGACACAGCAAGCATAACCGCCTAAACACCATCTTCCCCCATGCTATGCCAGAGCTTCCTGCACACGGTAGTCAAAAGGCCGGAAATCACGAGTTAGGACGATGGCGGTTCATCCGCAAAACCCTTTCCTTGGATAACGGTGTGGCGTGATCGCTCAAAAGAGTACCTCACTCGCCAAATAATAGAGGATGTGGTCCTTGAATACTAAAACTCGTGGTTCAATCTAAGCAAGCAGCGATGGATGCGTCACATAGTTGGCGCAAAAATCGAAAAAGCTTTTCATCGGAACTTTGGTTAAGGACTGCAAATGCTTTGCAACGTCTAGTCACGAAATCATCTGAAAAAGCAGACGCACTGGTGATGGTTGCTCCTTTACCCGATTCTGATGTAGATCTAGATGAGGGTTGGGACGCGCCCTGGCCAAAGCAAGGTACGGAAGTAGTATCATATCTTATCAAAAAACGACTAACGGCCGACCTCACATCAGTTGGCATTCCCACACACCTGACTTCTTTGACTCACTGTGGTCTACTAGAAACCGATAAACTAGCCTGCTTGTACACAAATGTTCATGGCCACTTCAATAAGCTGGCCGAAATGAAAGATCCCCAAGTTTCCCAGAAATGTGATATCATAGGCATCACGGAGACGTGGTTATACACTGAAATAACGGACGCTGAAATTTCGCTACCTGCCATGTCACTCATTCGGAACAACAGACGGACAAAAGTAGGAGGCGTAATCCTGTACTACCGAAGCGACTTATAGTGGGAGGTCATGGATGATTCAAATTCGCTGATTCCTGATTTGCTTTCGTGCCGCTTGCAGTTAAGAGGCGGAGACACTTACCATATAACCTTGGTGTACCGTCTCCCGAGTGCACTGAAAACCAAAGCGCTTACACCAGGTTAACAACGATGTACATGACGTTCCTAATATAAACCGCTTGGCTGAATGTGCCAGTAAAGCATGTGAAATTTTAGTCCATAGCAATTAACACTAGAAAGACCGCTCCGCCGTTATACCTAGAACGCCCGGGACCAGTCAAAATGACCGCACTGCTATATTTTTTATCCCAACTTTCAGTTAAGAATTTTTTCACGGCATTTATTAAAAACTAATGTATAGAACATACCTGTAACAGAAAAATGATTGTATTAAGGTTTAGTTCTTTTTCAAAAATTGTAAACAATTCCGTGTACCTATTCCAATTTGCACTTGAAGCAAGTGATAACTCGCTCAATCTGTCCACATGAGCCGCAAACTGTTTTTTCACAAACAGAGCACTTGTTTTGTGATTTGTTACCTTTACAGTAACCAATCTGACACTGCCGACGTTTAATGTTCACACGACTTCCCGATTCCGCTGAGTTGTTTGTCGTAATTCCCGTTGTCACGTACCTTGTGTGATGTATACATGTAAGCAGTTCTTCCGAAAGACCCACCAGATACGACCAGCGATATATTTCAGTTCCGCAAACACTGTTATAAATTATCCAGGAATTTATACCAGCCAAATCCAGTACGTTGAAAAAGACTTGGACTGGCCATCGTCGAGATGATGACTTCACAGTGAGTGCTCTTATCATTTGGTCGAGTACATCCACACCATACTTTGTGGAGTTTTAAAACAACACAGTCTCGGGTTTCTTCTTTCCAGAGTCTTGAACGGAAAAGTTACTATGCAGGGAACTGAAAACCAAAACACTGTTATTCCTTCTACACTGGTAGGATGTTAATGTGTGCTTATTTTCATTCCTCATCATAAGTGAACTGAACAGCTCTCTATTTCTTTGCTTCAAAATCGATGGTACTTCCTTTCTATTAGCTGGAAGTGTTCCCACCATACTTGTGTTTTTCTTGGCTAGCATTTCTCCTAATGCTGCCGATGTAAAGAAGTTGTCACATGTGACCTTGTACCCCTTTCCAAATAATGGTGACACCAAGCGCAATACCACGCTCTCTGCAAGACTTTCTCCTCTAGACCGAGTTTCGTCCTTCCCGAGATATGGAAATCTATTAACGAGATACTTGCTGTCTACTTCTGCCAGCATCCAAAACTTGATACCGAACTTAGCTGGTTTGTTGGGAATGTAATGGAGAAAACGACAACGGGTTTTTGAGGGAAACAATTGCTCATCAACTGTGAGATTCTGCGCAGGCACATAGCATTGTTGAGAGTTGCGAATGAATGCATTCCACAATTCAGATACCAAAGCAAACTTATCAGTTAGCAGTCTTTCACATCGGGTAGTTCGCATGTCAAAACGGAGGAACCTCATTATTTCTTTGAAGCTGTTCTTGCCAGTTGTCTCCCTGAAAATAGGCAGTCCATATCTATCGCACCACATCATATTCAACGGCATGTTCTTCAGACCCATGAAGACTCTGATGTAAAGTAGACCAATAAAGGCACGCAGCTCTGGAAGACTTACGCTCCACTGACAACTGACACCTAAAACTATCTTGACCTCAGCTTCAGTACATACTTGAATATGTTTCAGCATCTGGGGCGTGATTATGATGTCAAAAGTGCTCGACAACTCACTATATTTCACCCATTTCTTAGCATAGGGAGTTGCTCCTGGGCTAGCCTTAAACACATTCTGTGATGGAATCCTAACAACAGTAGATGTTTCGAACTCCACTGCGATCCACGTGCTACCATCTTTCGATACGTGAAGCTCACCGGGAGATAGCGAATCGGTTGATACACACTCTCTAGGGTCCTCATATGGAGTGTAATCATCAGACGTTTGACTATCAGGTATGCTGTGATCTTCTGCTGACTCATCAACATCATAATCGTTCTCGTCTCCAGACTCGTTGTCATCGATGGTTGTAAGTTCTCGTAAAACCTCAAAGGCTGTTTTCCTCAGAAGTGCCATTGTGTACAAAATGTTACTGGAATTTACCTGACTGAACGCACAATATCACAGCAAAATCGTGATTCGGCTATTTTTCACTCCTGTTTTGACTTCTATAGTATATAACTGTCAGAAATGATAGTGGTGGCTAAAAATAAAAAGAGGAATCGGATTAGAGAGAAGCGGTCATTTTGACCGCTAACGGGCTTTCTGGGTATTATGAACACAGCTACCTCTTTTCTCGAAAACTATAACAGATATGAAAACGAAAATTCCCAGTAATGAAGAATGTCCAAAAATATTAAAAGTCACGAAATATCTTTGAAAAATGTCCATAAATGTAGAAAATATGCACATTTAAAGACGCTGAGCGGTCAAAAGGACCGCTCCGGGCGTTCTAGTCTTAAGGCGAACTCTAAAAGGAAAATACATTCAACTCTTAACCATGGATAATTTCAATGTGCAATGTATAGAAACCCCTGCAGCGAGCGGAGATCACTTTATAGTCGATCTGCGGAAGCTTGTAACCCGTGTTCCGCTTTATAACCATGTCACTTCGCCCACTCGTTGCAGGAAAGGTAACAGGCCATCTGTGCTGGATCCTGTGTTTACCAAAAAATATGGTTGATATGTTGATCGTAGACTGCCCGTTAGGTCGCAGTGATCATGCAGTTATTAGTTTTAACTTCCTCTGCTATGCAGAATACCGAAATGCGGACCATGAGACGGCGCGAACCATCCCATGCTACGAACGATTAGCCGATCTCGTCAGTACAACAACCTGGTGGTTCTTCTCCGAAAACCCCACGGATGCCGCCTGGCTCGAGTATGTAAACAAATTCAATCGGCTGGCTACGGATGCTTCAGAGGCAAAAGTTTGCAAACGGTCTGAAACTGTTACTTACGTAAAGGACGAAACGGGAAAATTGATGGCAATACGCAATGCAGAGTGGAGAGAGGATAGATTATCCCAAACACCAGAAAGCTGGGACAACTACGTAGCCCAATGAAACCACTGCACTCAACTGCTGTAAGAAGACAAACCCGCGCATCAGCAGCACACGGCAAAAAGATCAGCGATAATCACAAATTGCTGTATAAGCATCTCAATGGTATACGGAAGGTGAGGCAAAGAGTTCCGCCACTCATGACGGCTGATAACCCAACACGAACGGCTATGAAAGCAGGAAACGCGCTGTGGATACAGTATACCCCCACTTTCCAGAGGGTTTTACCATCAGGAGATCATCCAGCTTTTTTCACCCCGCCGCCGTGACTCACTCACATCTCCTCTACCACCGAAGCTGATCACTCTACGCAAGCACAAATCCCCGGGTGTCCATACTATTCGCCCAGAGGCATTAGAAGTAGCAGCAAGTTAACTGGCAGAGCCACGGGCTCAGTTCTTCCAGCGCTGATTAGATCAGAACCAAGTTCCTGCCATGTGAAAGCTTGGAATAATAACACCCATTTATAAAGATGGAAGCAGAACCGAGACTTCAAACTACCACCCAGTTTCCCTTCTCCCTATACTCTCCAGGGTGATGGAATCTATGACAGCCGATGTGCTGGTAGGCTATTTGGAAATGTCTAACATTACTGTTTCTGAGCAGCACGGCTTCTGTCGAAATCGATCGCGCACAATGAATTTGCTAGTAGCAGGGAGGAGCTGGACCCAGTCATCTGACGCTGGAGAGGATGTTGATGTGATCCACCTGGATTTCTCGTAAGCATTCGACCGTCTATATCATTGGTTACTCCTTTCCAAGCTACAACGTTACGGAATCAGTGACCCTTATCTAAGCTACATCGCCAACTATCTCCTTCAGCGGCAGTTGGTGGTCAGAGTTCTCTGTGTTTTAAGGCTCGCTGCGTTCTAGGTGTGTTCCTATATTCAATAGGGCGTTGGAAAAGCGCTGTATGCAGCCGTCGAGCTCATCTTTGTCCCAATAGCCAACTTGTAAGTTCCTGGCGTGCACATAGATTCCACACGGTTCGGCGGTCCGAATATATTACCTCCTTTGCGGGAATTGGGTAGTCTCGCACGAACAAATGTCCCTGGAGGATACGTTATTCCAACGCGTCTATATTTAGCCTGGTAAAAAGCCCGTCTTTCGTATTCTCTGTGATCGGCGGTTTCTTCGATTGTAAAGGATGCATTGTTGAGTATGCAATTCAAGCCTGGCACATATAGCTAAAAGACGATTTTAGGGTATGGGAGCAGTCCCAAAGTCGAGCATCAACGTATGTTATTGGAATGCACCATCTTCCATACGAGGAGAGGCTGGGACGATTGGAGTTATACAGCGGAGGTTACAGCCTCTTACGTGGTGCCTTGATAAGGTTGTACTTAATTCTACACAACTCAGTTCATGTGTGCCGCTCTTTACTGCAAATCAGGAGTAATACCAACTTGACAGGTTACGCAGTAAAACTGGCAGTACAGTACAACCGGATTGCTGCAGGGACTTCTTGTCCGTCCGCGTGTGTCAATCATGGAATGCTTTTCCAGTATCGGTCATTTATGCACCGTCAATATCCATATTTGAAAGACGTTTGGATGACTCACTTACTGATCTGCACTTTGTTACCTAGTATTACATCCCCATCCCACTCCTGGAATATACTTTGGATTTATTTGCTGTTACATGTTTACGCTGTGAAATTACACAGACGACAAGATTACAGCGAAACAAACGATGAGCCTCTTCTAAACCTAAAACCCACTGCTTCTACTTTTCGATAACCCCGCAAAACCACCCAACGGGACATGCAAAGCATTGCTTCTTAACCCGTATAAATTCAGTGTTCATTGTCCAAAAGGAGCTTCTGCAACCCCCGCCAATTGCACGGTCTTTATGTTTTACCTCTAAGTTGAGTGTCTGCTCATACCAACCAGTTTCATCTGGTGTAAATACCCTGATGTCGTCCTGGGTTGCAAGAGCCCAGTAGTTGAGGAATCTACGAAACTCCAACGAGGACTAGACGAACTCTTGATATGGTCAAGATCCCTATCTCTTAACCCTCTTAAGTGTTATGATATCAAATACTCGTTTCTCCGCCAGGACGGACTGCGACCTTTCTTAAATGCCTCTTCTTGTGGTCGTGAGTGACCAAACATCCCTCGATTGTATCCCGCAAAGCATTCCGGTGTTTTTTCGTCCTACACTTTATCCTGACCGACACATATTCATGGAACTTTATTCCCTTAGGCTCAAAATGCTATCCGTGCCACCTGCTCTAATGCTAAGGTTTGTAAATGCATGGATCCGCCCCCGTTGGTTTTACTGTACCCCTGTTAATTTCCCCGGACCTCTTCACAAGGATCATACGTTTCTTGTGCGATCACTAAAATGTATTTCCCGATGCTCTGGATGAAGCAGTGGATCCCTCGTTGAATTTATAGTTAGCAAGCATTCTAACGCACGTTTTAACTTCCCATCCAAGATTCTAAACGATCATTCTCACCTCCTAAACAGTGTTTCAGTAAGCACCTTCATTTGCAACCATCTTGCCTTATCTGTCTCGTTTGTTAGCTGACCCAAAAAGCATGATGCATCCATTGCGAGAACGCTTGATTGCTTGAAGATGAACTCTTTGTTTTTCTTGTCAATGCGCTTCGTTACCCCACCGATCCTAGGTTGTAGTATATCCAAAGTTTCGGTATAGATTTCTGAAAATGCTCTCACACGGGTGTATGAAACTCAGCTCGACTTGATACTGGTGTAGGAAAATGAGTCCTCGTCGAGTTCGACCTGCTGACAAACATGACATAGTGTAGCAAGAACGAAGCGGCAAGAAAGCGCAACCTTTAATGCACGCGACCAGTTTTCACAAGCTGCGAGCATGCATGCATTTATCGACCGTTCCCGTCCCACGACACAATATATATAAGTAAGCACAACATGTCACGTTCGTGTATCGTCGCCGGAATACTTCATGGACCTGGCTGCCTGTCTGACCCTGCAGCTTTGTTTCTGTAGCTCACATTCTGACCAGCCCGAAGTTGTTCTAAAGCTCTTGACTTGTTTGATCTCGGTTACATTAATCGGCTTGGAGTTACTCCAGGGTGCACTGACAAAGGTGTTTCTGTCTGATTTATTGGCTCATCGACACATCCCATTTCAGTATTTTTGGATCAGGCATGTCCTCGTTCGTCGCTCGCGTTCCGCTCTCTGCTCGTATTGTTGCGCTGTCCGGTTTCGTCCATGATGTCTGTGCCCGTTTCGGTCCTCCCTCGTTCTAGTGGCTTTTCAGTCTCGCGCTTGATCGCTGCCTTCCGCGCCACTACAATAGGTCAAGTTTAGCGAAACTTTCGCCAAATGAGAGGAAAGCATGGATGTCAGTCCGACTGTGGTGCCTAGTTGACCGTAACCTTGTAGTTTCCACAGACCCTTATAAATAAAGAAATGGCATCATCACTCTTCAATATAGGCACTATAGGGGCTGCCTAATCGGAGTACTGGAAACGTTCAATT
Source organism: Dicrocoelium dendriticum (assembly GCA_944474145.2). Taxonomy (NCBI): domain Eukaryota; kingdom Metazoa; phylum Platyhelminthes; class Trematoda; order Plagiorchiida; family Dicrocoeliidae; genus Dicrocoelium; species Dicrocoelium dendriticum. Next base: position 7,456 of record CALYDF020009802.1, read on the forward strand.
GTGCCCTTTTGCTGTAGTCGGCGGAGCGCACTCTCGACTTTGTCCCGAAGAGCATAAGGCAAAGTACACACCTTCCAGAATCTCGACGTTGACTGCGGTTTCAATGTCAACTGTGCTATGTAATTTGACCAAACAAAACTGCATTTGTTTGCAAAATCTAGCATAGTTGTGGACAAGCTTCTAGTGTTGACATTTAACATGATGCCAAGAAGACGACTAATACTATCGTGGCCGGGTCCCCCAGAAACGCACAATCGGATGTGATCCGTCGTGTTGCGGTAGGATATGCGTGCAAGAATAGCACCTAGTACATTAACATCTTGGAAAATACTTGGAGCCGATCGAAAAGTATGTTTTCAGAAAGGTTTGAATACCACCGGGGAGTTGATCACAATCCCTTTCTAACGATTTCGATGTTATCCAAATCGATCTCATGACCTGTATCTATCGCGTGCATCGCTAATGCCGAGCTCCTTAGTAGAGCCATATAAGCAACCTCTTTTCTCGGTGGTCGTGTTATGCGTCATTTGTGTTCTGCTATCCTTGTGCGTAGCTCTCTCTCACGGTTTGGCCGAGGTACACATGTGCGCAGCCTTTGCAACTAATTTTGTAGACGCAATTGGTTATCCTATCTGCTGGAAGTGGCTTTTAACTGCACCAGTGAAGAGCGGAGCGTCTGGGGTTTCTGGAAAAGTACGCTCATGATTTCCTAAGTTAGGTATCTCTGAGTGGCCTCCGAAGTTCCATCTTGATAAGGAACACCTACCGTCCCAATCCACTTCTTAGTACGCCGTGGATGAAGATTTAAGATTCGCTGCAACTGGCGTTTCAGTAACCGCCTCTGGTATGCACTACCAAACAATTGGTTTATTGCTTCTTTCCGGGAGGACTTCCTATCTTCTTCCACTGTGCACAGGGTCTGGGCTATGTGAAACAGAGATGAGGCGATTCCAGCATACACATGGTTTGGGTGAATTGAACTAAAGTGGAGTACACTATCTGTGTCCGTCGGCTTACGGTATATCGTTGTTCTTAGGTTACTCCATTTCTGTGAACTAAGTAGTCAAGGAATGGCAATGTTCCACTGCAAGATTCCAATTCCATCGTGAAATTTATAATCTCCGCAAGAGTGTTCAAGCGGTATAGAAACTCGTCTTATCTCGTTTTATGATAACAGAGGTGTCATCCACGTAACGCCATCAAATTTTTGTTGAGCTACAAGGGTCACTCAGCGCCCTCCTTTCAAAGTCGTCCGGGTACAAATTTTCCAATACAGGAGATATTGGCGACCCCATGGTAAGTCCCTCTTCCTGAGTGTGTATAATCTAGATTGGGACGTGAAATAAGACATGTTAAGGCACAATGTCATTCCTTCGGTTATTTGACATACCGCAAGATTTGTCCTCTCCCAGGTTACTGTCCACACTTAGACGGTGTCGCATATTGGCATGTTGGTAAAGAGCGAGCTAACATCGAAACTGACCATCATTTCATCCGACTCAGTCTCAACACCCGACATCTTATTCGCAGTCAAAAGAGTTCTATACGAAAGTATTCCTCAAGGCTTGCAGTCCTCTAGGCAAATATCTAGCTAGTGCATGCGTAGGGGAACCTATACCATTTACAATATGTCGAATATATCAGGCTTATGTATTAGGTAAAAGACCATTTCGGGTATATGTTTTACCATTTTTCCACTCCTAGATGCTTCTTTACGTTCCATAAATAATTACCAACCTGTTTTATTCTTATCCATCTCTGACGTGACAGACTTATCGTCGATAACCTTATATGGTCCCGTCACTAGGTGCTCCTTCACTTTTCCCAATAATCTGACCTATTCATTATCACATTGTTTTGCCTTTATCAGCTTTTGTACAATCGCCAACTGTCCAATGTAAGATCGTAGTTGTAGTGTAGGATGAGCTAAGTTTGGCATTTGCGACAGGGCATCCGGTTGTATCGATTGCATAAAAATTTGGAAACCTACAAGTTGCTCCGTTACTTGGATAGACACAACAAATAGTTTGTTCTTCCGTCAACTTGCGGTTAAAATCTGTTGTGGTACTAATCCAGTTCTGGTGTAAGTTCTCAGGGATGCAGTATGTGGTCTTATGTTGTTCAGGTGCAATTGATTTTCACTTGGGAAGACATACCTTCTGAATATGACATATTTTATCACAAAATATGTACGAGTGGAAATGCTGACGGTCAGTTTGGAACGAGTGACGTTCGCCGCAGCGATAGCACCGAAATGCTCTGGGTTGCACAGGTTAAGATGAGTTGTGGTCTCGGCTAATCTGGGAGACTTTATTTGTGTCATGTGAGATCGACAGGCTGGAAGAGGGAAATGCAGGCAATTGCTGAACTAGGTTGGTCCACTGTCGGACTATAGCACAGGCCTTTTCCTAAGGCAGTATCGTTTCGCTTTCGAATTGCAGCCGCTCTCGTGCTTTTGCGTTGAGAACACCCATAAGTAATGCATGTAACAACATTGCTTCTTAGAACTAGGTCGGTGGAATCGGATCATACGCACAATCGTGGAGGACAGTAAGAAGTAGAGAGATAAACTCACATGCACTCTCATTCGGCTGCTGTCGCGTTGTGTTGGGCATGTAACGTGCTATGAACACGTGGATTGACACAATTATCAATGAATCAATGGGAGTGTCGTCGACAGATGCCGCATGACGATTTATCCAACTCTTTAATATCCACACTATTGACTATGGCGTTACGAAATGCAACTCTTCCCATAGAATATCTACATACATGGGAATGTACGTTCGGCAACTAGTAACCTGTACCCTTCATGGGCACATTCGTTGTTAAATCGATCAAATAAAAATTTATTAATATCTTAGTGATACGTAATAGTCACAGTAAGTAAATGTACGAGAGCGTGTGTTTTACATGGCTCAAAGCCCACGGTATCGAGAACAAGTCTGGACAGGACACTGTGTAATTACAACTGACAGAAGGTCTGGCATGCAGTAAATGGGATACGATAAGCTTAATGTATGTGCGTGCGTGGGGTTATGTGTGT
>CALYDF020009803.1:0-10476 GCA_944474145.2 Dicrocoelium dendriticum
AGTGTGTCCAAGGTGCGTGCGAGTGCAGCCTGCTGACCTGTTTGTCTTACAGTGCGGACGTTGAAGGTCGCCATGGAAACGGGACAGCGTGGTCTTATAAGGGACTTTTGCCGATAGGCGTCCGATAGGTGCTGTGGGATGGTGGCTGCAGATGGTTCTACTCCAGTAGCCCTTCGGTTGCTGTCAATTAAGCTGGGAATTATAGAAGGAAGGTTAGTAATGGGGGCCGGGATGGGAGTAAGAGAAAAAGGTGGAAAAGAAAGAAGGGAGGCGCCAGCAGTAGCATGCTTTCGCTTATCCGCCCTGCTGTATGCAGCAGATAAGGCGATCCTTGATAATCTGCGCGACGGCCGATGCAGGATGAAGTTTATGTTTGAAGAAAATGTCATGGTTGTATGTGGGCTGGGATACTGCCAGGGCGCCCAGACCTAGACAGGAGAACGATTAGGGTCCTCATCCAAAGCCTTTGGCTTAAAAGCCTGTCCGCAAGGCAGCGGGGTGGCAGTGATTTAGTTTTACAGAAATGGACGCCATCCCATTTCAAACCCCCAACCTGGAGGACCAGGAGACTGAGTTTGTCTGACCTCTCACCATTGACCAACCTGGTAGGAGTAGCTCTCAAGATGCTCGGAGGCATCACCCAGTATAGCTCAATGGGTCAATGAGGTACGCAAACCGTCGCACCACGTTAAGGTCCAGTCTCGTTGCGACACTTACTTTCCATTAACTTGGATTCCAAGCTGAAATTCATGGCATCTAATTCTTCCATGTCTGAAGGAAAATCCACATCAGTCACTGATGCTACAATACGTTGTCACAGGCAGTGTACATTAATACCTTTGCCAGCGGCTCCGTCAAGAACGGTGCTTATCGATGCGTCTTTCATAGGTACACGTTGTGTGATAACATTAGGCAGATATTTGACGATGACGGCACATCGTCCTTTATGACGGCAAAACGAATTCGCAATTCTTTAAAGTTACTATGTCATGCATTAGTTGTATATCCTGTGAGTTCCATACACATATAGTTAAGATATGCAACACTTACACACTTACACTTACACACTTTCCCGTAGACCCTTACACGGACTTAGGAGTCATGCTAGACTGCATCACAGAAAGGAATTTAGCCAGTACGCCCTTCATGGATAGGCAGTGTCACAACCTGAAGCGGTCAACAGAGTCGAAAGCGGTTTTCAAGTCAAGGAAAACCACCACAGCCAGTCGTCTATATGTGTGCCTCTGCATTAAAACCCGGCGAAGAGTAAATAATTGGTTGATAAAACCACAACCAGGGCAGTCCAGTGCCCAAGTGTGGTGGTTTCACCACGTAAGCAATGCCAAGTTAGGCAGTGCGTCTTGGGACAGAAAGCCACTCGCTCGAAGGGCATTATGAGTTCATTGGGGTGTACAGAGCAGGAGGAGAGACCGTCGTTAGCTTCGTCGATTCTGATTCAGTGCAGGTTTGACACAACTGACTGCGAATCGAATTAACTTGGGGATCGTCGTCGCTGCAGTAGGAGCAATAGACCCTGCCGTACTCATCAGATGGCAGTCAAGCAGCGGTTTAAAACCTTCCTCTGTCGGTGCATCAGCAATGATCTCCGGCAGGCTGTTCCAATCATTCACTATACGAATTGATACGGACCGGGAATCTAACCAACCAGTTAGGCCCATAAGCTGGTGAGGGTTCATAGGATTGTAAAGAGCAGAAGAAGAAATCCTTTGCCAGCTACATCGCTTTCCGATCATTGTGTGGAGGCTGCGATTCGATGTTAAGCGGTAATCCACAAGGGACCGTGACAGCTACAATGGAAGCTGCAAGGGCCCATCGTACACAAAAGATAAGAATCTAACATTCGCTTGAAACATTCCTCAGTCTGGGCATCGACCACATGCTTCGGTAAGTCGTTCCAGTCGTTGACTACGCGAGTTGATAGAGCGAGAGCAGGATGAACCCGGAACCTTCTGGGTTTAAACAGTTTCCAGTTGTGGCCTCGAGTTTGCATTGGATTGGAAACACGCAGGCAGCTCCGTCCCCATCTCTCCTCTCAAGTTGCGCCCGGCGAAAATCAGGTCACCGCGAGGTCGGCGATAATCCAGGTTCATGCGCTGAAGTCTCAGGGAATAAGGCAAGTCTCGTACCTCCAAGATGTATTTCGATCCCCGCCGTTGGATCTTCTCAATGAGGTCACATTCGAACTTGGTGAGAGAGAAGACGGCAGTTAATCCGTATTCGAGAATGGGGTGGACATGGGAAGTAAACAATAGTCGGAAGATCTCCGGAGTCAAACGCGAGAAGTATATAATATATAAATATTATACACAATCTGTGGTACAGATATTGTGCCATCGGAATCATGGCTGAATAGGAAAACAATATGAATAATATGATAAGAGCAACAACAAAAGCTTTTTTTGTCTATTTTACCACTCACAGTTTTTGAAAAAAAAGTTCAGTTTGTTCTTTTTTAGAGGGAGGAAGAAGGGACACCGCAACAAACCGATGCACACGTCCGCCATTGACATCGATCTTGAGCCATGGCTTCCAAGGTCTTCAACCAGCAAGTATCTGCATCTCTTGGACCCCAACCAGGTAGTCGACAACAACCGGCCGAGGCCAACTGTTTCGTCAACTTTTTCATGCGGCTTCTCCATGTCGTAGGCTGTCCACCAGACCGTCTCTTCCAGCCCTGTCCAGCAAGTGCAAACAACGCACGACGGGGGTAACGCTGGACAGGCATGCGCAATACGTGTCGCAATCACCGCAGTTGATGCAGTGAGACGAGCTCCTCGAGCGAGTGGCTTCCATGTCCCAAGACATGCTGTCTAACTTCCACATTGCTTACGTGGCGCTGCTACCACACACAGGCAATGGACTGCAGACAGCGGTGCTCGAAGACGGATAGCCTGCGCAAGTCATCTTTACGAATGGGCCAGGTCTCGCATCCGTACAATAGTACAGCACGAACACTTGCACAATAGACCCGCCCTTTGATGGAGAGACGAATGTCGTGACGACACCACAAATGCCTCAGCCTGGAAAAAGTGAGGCCTGCTCTCGAGATGCGGATCGAAATCTCGTCTCCAACAGCCCCGCCAGCAGTGATGCAACTTCACAAGTAGACAAAGCTCTCCACAACCTCTAGTGTCTCACCAGCAAGCGTGAGTGTAGGCAGAGCCACCTGCCAGGCTTGGAAAAGAGCTTTGCATTTGGATGGCGAAAAGTACATACCGTACTTTGATGCTTCAATCGCCAAGCGGTTTAAGGCAAGTTGGACGACCTGTGAATCGTCACCCAACAAGAGGAGATCATCAGCATAATCCAAATCAACAACTCGACTACCTGGGATGAGCTCAACACCGGCGTTCAACGGATCGCCTAGAGTGTTCTTCAAGACATCCTCAATGGCAAAGTTGAATAGTAACGGAGAGATAAGGCATCCTTGTCGAACTCCACTGGAGACCACAAAGGTAGGCGAAAGCTTGCCATAAGCCCTAACCCTGCCCGGGGTCAGATTGTATAGAGCGCGCAGTATGGAGACGAACTTCTCGGGGACACCATTCCTCAGTAGGCAGTGCCACAGAACTGTATGATCGACAGAATCGAAGGCTACACGGATATCCAGGAACAAAGCAATCGTTGGCCTCTGATACACATGGCAGAGCTCGAGGATCTGGCGAAGTGTGAAGATTTGATCGATGCAGCCGCGACCAGTGCGAAACCCAGATTGTTCTTCTTGTTGCAACGATTCGCGTGTTGGGGATAGTCTGTGAAGTATGATGGACACCAGCAGCTTGCAAACGACGCGGACTAAACTTATTCCTCTGTAGCCGTGCTTCTTGATAGGCTTGCCTGAACGAGGACTGAGACAATTTCTCAGTTGCCAATCGTAGTGGACGCTTGGTGCGCCTCCCGGTAAGGTTCATGGAAAAACAACAGCGTACCAAGGCATGATCAGAGTCGACGCAAGTACTCCAGTACGAGCGGCAATCCAGGATGGAACCACACCATCTACAACTTATGGCAATGTGGTCAATTTGGGTCCATCGCTGGCCACCTACAGGTGGATGCCAAATGGCACTTCGGCGCCCACTGTGTCTAAAAGCAGTGCTACTAAGAAACAACTGGTGCTCCGCACACAGTTGCAGCAGACGCTCATAGTTGTCAGTCCGTTCGGAGTTGAGCCTACATTTACCACCTAGCGGAGCTTCTGAAGAACTCAGTCGCCCTACTTGTACGTTCATATCCCCTGAAAGTACTATAATATCTGAACTAGTAGCACTGCGTAGCAGCGCATTCAGTTCGTAATAGAATGTGTCCTTGACAACATTTGAACTGCAGTCGGTGGGAGGATAAACGGAAATCACAAACAAACAGCGTTTTTTACTACTTCGTGTATCAGCCTTAGGTGAGGTCGTCAAACAGGTTGCACATAAACGGCTGTTCACCGGAATCAATTAATCAACAATGGCTCAGCCTTGGAGCTTAGTTCAGTTCAGTTCAGTTCAGTTCAGATGGGGACTGGAACGATAGGAGAATCCCGTGAGTGTTCCATCTTGAGTGGATCGTTGAGCTAGGAATTGATGAAGTGCTCAGTTATTGATGGATCTAAAACGGAAACACCCGTATCGCACCCTGGCCAACCAGTTAATGCCCACGTTTCCTGCCCTAGCAGTCCCTGCTTTGGCAGTCACGTGAAGTAAGCAAAGGATAGGAAGAGAAATCGAAGGTACAGAATAGGGAAGTGCACTTAAATAAGAAAATAATACCAATACGTGAAGAAAAGTAGAGAAAAGAAAATCGAGTACGAAGATGCGAGTTACTCAGGAAAATGGAAAGGTTTCGTGTTGCCACCCAAGAGCGTCAAGTTGCCGCTCAAACCCCTTAACCGTAGATTCCCTGATAACACTTTCCGGAAGCATGTTCCAGCGGTCGATGACTCTGCGTGACAGCCGGATTTCCGCCCTAATCCGATCGGACCGTGGTTTGTCCAGCTTCAACGAATGACCGCGTAGAACAGACAATCTAGCGGGACTGAATAGCCAAGATAAATCTGGACCAACTTTTCCAGTCAAGATACGGTAGGTTAGGATTAGGTCTCCTCTAAGCCTTCGGTAGTGCATAGAATGCATTCCCAAACTAAGTAGACGCTCGGGGTACGTCCGTCCCCGTAATCCCTCGACTAACCTAGTACCCACTCGTAAAACCCTCTCCAGCTCCATTTTGTCCCGGACGAGGCAGGGCGGACAAGCCTGGACGCAGTATTCCAGATGAGGCCGAACGAAAGCCGAGAACAGCCTTAGAATGATACCTACACCAGCTTGACCCGTGACTGCGGCATCGGCGTCTCCGGATGCATGTAACCAATAACGAGAGGATAAGCCGAATGCAGTTAATTCAATAACCCCGTTAAGGTCATTGATCCTAGTTTCAGACACACAACACACATCAGCACCCAGTGTGCCCAAGGTGCGTGCGAGTACAGCTTGCTGACCTGTTTATCTTAGAGTGCGAACGTTGAATGTTGCCATGGAAACGGGACACCATGGCCTTATAAGGGACTTTTGTCGATAGGCATCCAATGGGTGAGGTGGGATGGTCGCTGTAGATGGTTATACTCCAGTGGCACTTCGGTTGCTGTCAATTAAGCTGGGAATTATAGAAAGGAAGGTTAGTAATGGGGGTCGGGATGGGAGTAAGAGAAAAAGGTGGAAAAGAAAGAAGGCGCCAGCAGCAGCATGTTTTCGCTTATCCGCCCTGCTGTATGCAGCAGATAAGGCGACACTTGATAATCTGTGCGACGGCCGATGCAGGATGAAGTTTATGTTTGAAGCAAAAGTCATGGTTGTATGTGGGCTGAGATACTGCCAGGGCGTCCAGACGTAGACAGGAGGACGATTAGGGTCCTCATCCAAAGCATTTGGCTCAAAAGCCTGTCCGCAAGGCGGCGGGGAGGTGGAAATGATTTAGTTTTACAGAAATGGACGCCATCCCATTTCGAACGCCCAACCTGGAGGACCAGGAGACTGAGTTTGTCTGACCTCTCACCATTGACCAACCTGGTAGGAGTAGCTATCAATGTGCCCCGAAGCATCACCCAGTATAGTTCAACGGGTCAAGGAGGTACGCAAACTCTCGCCCCACGTTAAGGTCCAGTCTCGTTGCGACGGTCCGTCCGTTCTCGATCAATCCATGGAGGACTTCTGGCAAAAGTTCTTTTGTAGACAGGAACAACCTGCTCAACGAGCGAAATCACTTTGGAGTACAGGTGGTTCCACTCATCGTCCGGATCCTAGGGTGCGGGTCTACGCCAGTCCACAGTACTGGCGCGACGGCCGATGCAGGATGAATTTTGTTTGAAGAAAATGTCAGGTTTGTGACAAAATTACTGGCCTCGATTATCGTTCGTCGCCTCACTGCGGAACGGGAATCTCGGATTAGGGAAGAGCAGACCGGTTTCCGCCCAGGGCGTGGCTGTATAGACCATATATTCACTTTGCGGCAGGTGCTAGAGCAGCGCCACGCGTACCGCAGACCGGCAATAGCTGTGTTCCTCGATTTCAAGATTGCGTTCGATTCAGTCGATCGATCGATTCTGTTCGAAATACTTGCGCGTAAAGGTGTTCCCACGAAATATGTGAACATCGTTTGTGCTCTATACTCGAACACTACAGGCCGCGTCAAGGTGTACGGTGTCCTGTCGGATAGCTTTCCGACCACAATTGGCGTTCGTCAGGGTTGTCCGATTTCCCCGTTTTTGTTCAATGTCGTTGTGGTTTCTATCATGGAGTGTTTCCTTGCAGAATTCCACGATGTAGGCGTTGAAGTGCTGCCTGGTGAAAGGTTAGTTGATCTAGATTATGCGGTCGATATCGTCTTGCTTTTCGACAATGTTGAGGCGACACAATCAACCCTGTAGAGCCTGTCTAGAGTGGTCCCATTATTTGGTATGTACTTCGCACCTTCAAAGTGCAGTGTTGCTGCAAAACCACCAGCCACTCGATGACCCCTTGACGCTTGCTAACGAGGAACTCGAGGTGGTTGATCAATTCACTTATCTTGGCAGCTGCATCAGTAAGGATGGGCGCATAGAAACTGAGGTGAGCTCACGCATTGCGAAGGCCAGAGCTGCGTTCTTGAACCTGCGGCATCTTTGGCGACAGAAGGGAGTTTCCCTCCGTCTGAAAGCCCGTGTATACAAGGCCACAGTGAGGGCCGTGCTGCTCTATGATAGTGAGGCTTGGCCGCTTCGGTCTGAAGATCTGAGGCGCCTTCAAGTCTTTGATAATCGTTGTTTGCGAAGCATTGCTGGAGTCGGATGTCACCAGCGTGTCCGCAACGATGATGTGCGTAGGCGAGTACCAGGAAGTGATTATCATGCTAGCTCTCTAGAACAACAGATAGCAATGAATAAGTTGCGTTGGCTCGGGCACGTGCTACGTATGCCTGGTCATCGCTTACTTAGGAGGGCCTTGTTTAGTCTACCTGTGTAGGGTGGCGCAAGGCTCGAAGTGGACAGTTGACTTGGCAGCGACAAATGAAGTCACTGACTACCCAACTGGGTGCCGTTGGACCGTGTCGCCTTCCAGGCTGGAGTCCACGTGACTTGCCTTGTGCTTGGCTTCTAACTTTACAGGACATGGCTCGCAGTCGACACCAGTGGCGTGTCTGCTGCCGTCTTATCAGATTGCCTGTTTAAGGTGTGTTTGATGCTGAGTTATCTGCGGGGTAATGGCTGATTATGACGCTGGGCAGTGAAAGCCGCAAGGAAGCTGTCTCGCCGATGCCGTCTTATCTTTGCACGAAAGCCAGTTTTTGTGACGGTCTGTTGTCTACACAAGGTGTAGGCGCCTTGACCCTGAATGTTTGCTTAGGGCATTAAGGTTTTCAGGTATGTCCCTCTTCTCTCCCTCTTCTGATTCTCTATTTCATGGGTCCTCATGGTAGCGAAACATCAGTTCGAATTGCTGATGTAATGCTGTTGATGATGATGACAGTACTGGCGACCGTTTGTAGGCGTTGGGGATCAACACGCCAGAAACTACTGCAGAGGCGACCTTGGTTGTGGAGAGTAAGGCGTCCAGGCCAGAGGAGTGAAACCACCCAGTGATCGCTTTTACCAATGGGCTGAAGAACGTCTAGGCCGGTGATATCTGATTGTGCCGGTGAGAGTACAAGGTCAAGAATATGGGGTGTTTGTCCTGCAATTATACGAGTAGGCATTGTGACATTTTGGAATAAGTTACATTCGATAACCGTCTCTAAAAGAACGAAATCAAAAGCGTTTAAAGAGGGAGGACAATGCAGTTGGTCCCAGTCGATACACGGGGCATTGAAGTCACCCAGTAATAAACAGTCCTTGCCTCCACGATGCAGTTTGATCGCGTCCAGCAGGCAAGCTCCGGAACCCAATGGGGCCCTGTCGACCACACCGACCATGATAGATCTGCATCAGTCATGAACACGGCACCAGAGAGTCTCGAAGTCGCCATCGCTGCCAGGTAGCTTCAACCAGATGAGTATTGAAGTCTGTCTTCCAATACAGTATCACACCGCCCCCAGGTCTTCCTCCATGGCGGTCTGCTCGGTAAAGGTGGTATCCAGGGATCTGCAGCTCCGAGTCCAGGATATCCGAGAACAACCAGGTTTCGGTGAAAGTTGTAAGGTCCGGACGATTCATGGAGGCAAGAAGCTGGACTCCGTCTAGTTTATTTCTGAGACTGCGCAAATTGGAAGAAATTACGCGCAGTCCGTTCTTTCAGATGCAGATGGACTGGAAAGATAGGAAAATTCCTTGAGTGTTCCTTCTTGATCCAATAGTTGAGCCAGGAAATGATAAGGTGCTAGTTCTTGATAGATCTAAAACGAAACACCCGAAACACATCCTGATCAACCAATTACTGCCCACGTTCCCTGAACTAGCAGTCCCCGCTGTGTAGGTTACGTGAAGTAAGAAAGACTTAGAAAGTAAGTGGAAGATAAAGGGGAATGAAAATCATTAAAATGAAGGATAACATCAAAGAGTAAAGAGAATGATAGCATAAGAACTAAAAGTTTGAAGATGGATAGAGTCAGGAGAAGGGAAAGGTTTCGTGTTGCCACCCAATGCGTTTAACTGACGCTCGAAACCCTTAACCGTAGGTTCACTGACTACACTTTCCGGAAGCGAATTCCAGCGCTCGATAACTCTACGCGATAACCGAGTTTCCGCCCTGATTCGGTCAGAACGCGGCTTGTGTAGTTTCATGGCATGACCGCGAAGACAAGGCAACCTAGCCGGGCTAAATAGCCAGCTCAAGTCCGGTCTAACCTTCCCTGTTAAACTGCGGTAAATAAGGATTAGGTCTCCTCGAAGCCGTCGGTAGTGCATTGAATACATACCCAAGCTAAGTAGACGCTCGGGGTATGATTGCCCCCGTAACCCCTCGACCAATTTGGTACCTACTATCAAAACCCTTTCAAGCTCCATTTTGTCCCGTACAAGGCAGGGCGGGCAAGCCTGGACGCAGTATTCCAGATGGGGCCGGACGAAAGCTGAGCACAGCTTCACAAATATGTCGGCAGTTAAGACCCCGAAAGAACGGCGTATTAACAACAACATTCTGAAACTCCTACTAGCGGCCTTCTTCCAGTTGTCACCAGAATGCAAAGACGTGGAATGAACGACACCTAGGTCTATCTGGTTGGAGACAAGGGGAGTTCGACCCCACCGAGTACGTAGCTCGAAGGCGGGAAAGTTGCTCCTATACGAAGGACAGAACACTTAGTCTGGACATTACAAAGAGTGGTCACCAGCGAGTTCTTGGCGTTTTTTGAAGTACGCGAAAATTCACGATATGTAGGTCCATCTCACCGTTATCACGACGAGACCTGAGTTAATCAACCGCTTTCTTCAGTTTTACTCGATCCTCCGGAGAGAGGTCTCGTAGTGCGAAAAATGGTTCCCCTTTAAGACGCAGAGCTCGTCGGAGAATGCGATGGATTTCATCATCGCTTTGACATACAATCTTCAAGAGATGGACCTTAGAGGAGTCCTCCTTTTTCTTGCCAAGGCCAAAAGCGAAGATATTGATCCTTGGCTCACTTTCGTCGAGCAGTAAGGAGATCATCCATCTTAGAAACGCTCGATCATCCATAATCCTTTCAGCAGAAGTGGTACTGGACGACTCCGGAGCATTTATGATGATTAGGCAACGGCCACGACTGGGTGCTTTGTTGTTATCGGGATCTGCAGTTTGTGGGGAGGTGGACCCTCTTTAAGCAGTTTTTCCAGCTGACCGACTCTATCCAGAACTAGCTTCAACTGCGATTGTGAAAACAATGGTTTGCGTTTCACGTTGACATTTGTCTTGCCCTGACTTTCAGCCACTGGTACTGGCGAGGGCAGTGGCGCACAATTCTTCGCTACGGATGCATAAGTCTTGGTATTTGGGGTGTAATATTCCTCCGGTCCGGCGTTCTGAGCTCTTC
>CALYDF020009804.1:0-10512 GCA_944474145.2 Dicrocoelium dendriticum
CCGCGACGTCTGTGAGTATACCTATATGCACCAACGTTCCTGAGTCCAAGGCAAACTTTTTAAAGAGTGATAGAATCGGAGTTCAGGCCACCCCGAATAATATAATGCGCATCGGCAGGTATCCAACCTCGATTCACTACGGGGAGTCCCGACTCATACGAGTAATATTTGGATCCACAGATGATGTCGAGACGGTGCTTTCGTTGGCATACCGCCGGCGGACTGAAGACAGTGGGATCCGCATATTCCAGGGTGTTCCATGGAGCGAACGCCAGCGATACGAAAATGAATCAAAGGACTGCTACATAGAGAGTAGTGGAAGAGTCATTTTCGTCCATGGCGTACCCGAGCTACCGGTATCTGCCAACGAAGAAGCCCATGCTCATGACCTAGAAGAATGGCGGCACACTCGTGAAGACCTTTGTGCAGGCGACGTAAGTCGATTACACAATTACCCGTGTCAGCATACTAAAAGGCAATGGCCCGAGGATACTAAAATTAATGGTCTAGTCACAACAGATGGCGGTGAAGTTAATCCGCGGTTGGCAGACACTATGCAACAGATCTCCTTCGGAACCACGACTGAAGACAGCAGTTAAGAACCGCAGCCACTCACTGTCCTCGCGGAAACGACACTACTCGCAACTCAATATAACCAGAAAAGCGACTCAGACCAGTCGCTGTCGAGAAAGTTAAAGATGGACTACATACCACATGTACAGGTGAGACCAAAAACAGATTGCATTCATATCAATATTTGGCAAGTCACCAAAAAAACGATTAAATGCCAGGCTCTCATTTGCCAGCATATATCCATATCCTTCATATGCCCCTCGTCAAGAACTTTTGACATACAAGAACATTTAATGCATGGGTAAAAACTACCTAGTAAACTTTCCGAATTGCGAATTCGTCAAGGATCGAACGTTTGTAACGTCACCGCTATAATGTATATGGTTACGCTCTGACATCGAGATTGCACTGCCAGACATGTCCAGCAAAGGTGGAGAGGTGGATCTGTACTTTCGCAGTGAACTCCAATGTGAATCCACAGATGAGTAGGTCAGCGTGGTACAGGAATCTCTTTGATGCCATCTATGCTTAAAAGGTAACGACGCCTGATTAGTGGCGGTTGTTTACCTCCCTGCTCTATGCGCGAGATAGATTTTAACCCGCCATTCGCGCTAAGGCGGTTGATAAACAAGAAGTACAGTTACATTAGTAGTACTAGCGATTTCCACATCCACGCTCTGGAATCTCAAGCCGCTCCTGGAAGAGATTAAAGCGGATCTACAAGGGGTTGTCTCTAGTTTCTCGCCGTATGATCACATCAACACACTCATCAGATTCAGTTAAGCCATCTATGCCAGATCGGGTACTCACCAACGAAGAACTGATGATCGAGAGGGTAATCGTTGACGTCCCCTTGGGTCGTGGGAATCATGTAGTCCTATTCACCGAATACACTTGTTATGCAGAATATTCCGTGGAAACTGCGGACGCAACGAGAACGATTATACACTACGACGAGGTGGGGCAACCAACTGGACATTTCTAACAGACAAGGCACCGGCTGGCGCGTGGTAACATTTTGTCAGCCAGTTTAACACTTATTGTCGAAACATCAGTGACTAAGAGCTTCCACCTGAGAAACGTGATCTTGTTTCTGCGAAGCCGGACACGTAAGCGTATAACAGGGCGAAACTAAGCCTAAAATACCTATAAACTCTCTCCGACCACAGAGAACTGGATGACCTATGTGACCCAAAGTAACCACTGTACCCAGCTTGTTCGAGAGAATAGAATGGTATACCAACAGAAGTTGGCAGTGTGTATGGTCTCAAAGCACAAGCTTCTGTATAAACAAGTAAACAGTCTATGTAAAGTTAAGCGGGGAATTCCTCCACTTCAAACAGCGGACGGACTGACACGGACACCGAGAGATGCGGCGAATAGTCTGCGCCTGCAATATGCTGCAACATTTCAGTGCGATCACTGACCGCCTAACTCTACAACAGTGGCTGTCTCACCCCAAAAACTCACTCACTCATCCTTCGCGGCAGAAGCTGTACTAAGAAAGCTGTTGAGTATGCCAAAGCACAGCTCTCCTGAAGTTGACAACATTCACCCGAAGTCGAGGTAGGAGACAGGTTAGTTGAGCCTTTGTCTTGATCTTTCCAACACTGTTTTGACGAAATATACGTACCCGACGTGGGGAAATACGGGATGATTACTCTTTATCACAAGGGAAGTAGTTATTCCGATCCAACCAACTACCGTCTTGAAATCTAATTTTGCTGACAATTTTTCTATAGTTTGAATTCTCACCATGATCATCCTGCGGGAATTGTTAATCCTTAGCTTATTGTACCCGTATAAAACCGTTGTTCCATTGTTTCCCTCGGGCTACAAGGCCGGATGTAGAAGACCACAGCTTGTATTACAGGAAGATTTGACTCCCTCCATCTGAGATACTAAGGCACCATCAGGTCTAAGTATCGCTGTTTGCGAAGCGTTGCTGGTGTCGGATGGTACAGCTTGAGTGCAAATAAGCACATCACAATAAGACTATCCAGATAAGTAAACATAAGTGATTTCAATAAACCGAGACACATGATTCCACTGGATTTGAGGGAAAGTGCGCATGACGAGATCAGATAGAGAAAACTGTTGAACAGTATCAGAACAAGAAACCGACAGATAAGTGTGTGGGAGATGGGAAAATCTGATGCGAGTGAGTGAGTATAGATTCTATATGTAACTCTTAAGGAACTACATATAGAACCACAATGCTAGAAAGATTGGGACGAGGAATGCTAATGATGGGCACTGTGCCCCCATTCCATTCAAAGTGTGTGCATACAAGTTCTTCCGTCAGACCAAAGCAGCCATCTAGGCTGGAAACAACTTGAGACAGTGCCATAAACCGAGGCAACAGTCGGTGACTTAGGGATAACTGGCGCGCAGGCGGCCTATGCGCAATCCACGAAGGGGAAACAATTACCACAAAAGACGACTGTCAAATTCAGTTGTCCTCTTGTCACTAGATATTCACCTCAGGGAGAAGGATAAGGGGGATAGAATCCACGCAGATAACAATCAAGGTGAGAAGTACAAAACTTCCAGAGGTAGACCGTGTGTAGTACTGTTCGGAATATATCGAAAACAAGGAAAAAAGAACACCATAGACAGTCTGGTAACGATTGAGGACATAAACCTATGATATGACTTATACACACAAATGAAGAGTTGGGGAACGCTCACTTCTCTGCCGATGCCCAACTCTAACCCAAGACGAGAAGACCCGCGACCTCCACGGCGAGCGCTCGTATTGGACTGTTTGCCGGTCGATCCGGAAGAATCGTCCTCGTCATCCACTGTACCATCTAACTGTGGTAGATTCAGTCCATCCGTTTCGAAATCATGCTCATCAATGCTGTCAGTGGTACTTGGAACGTCTCCAAAAACGGTGTCGTTTGATTCACGTTTGATAACAGAGGCCTGTGGTGGGGTCTGGGCAAGTTGCTGACGAGCAACTTGAGTGGTGGGGGAGAAGAAGACATTCTGCCCTCCACTGATGACCGGGGAACTTACTGGGGAAGAGGAAAACATGCAAAAACGAGTTAGTGCGTCATCAGCTAAGTCCAGTTTGAATGTAAACGAAGCCATCAGACGCTGAGTGCGCACTCCAAAAATCCAATCTACAGGGGATGTTTGGGTCGGTCCCACTGAAATAGTCTCGGAACGTATTCAGTGCCTTTCTGCCGATCACATTGTGTACGCCAGCTGGTTCTACATGACGTATGGACTGGAGCAACAAATGATGTTACACGCGCAGTCGCCGAACAAACTCATAAAAAAAGTCGCAGAACCATTGGCGATCAGACGTAGAACACGTCGGGAGCAACGGTTTCCGCCACCGTCGCAATAAAATAGTGTAATATGTGCTTGGATGCACACTGTATCACCGATGGCTAGCAAATTAACTTTGATATGTGCGGCGCATGACGCTGGATCTAGACGTTTAGCTAACCCCGAGGTGCCAATGCAAAGAAACGAGTAGAGGAGAATAAAGTAGGTAGCCGAAGGAAAAATAGGCCACAGAAAGGTTGGGATTAGCAGCTGGAAATGATGGGAGTGAACGCTGGAGGTTAACCACTTCGGCACTGTGCTGTGTTGGATAACTTCTATCAAATAACGTGGCCAATGTCAAAATACTATCCAATGGGTAGGTGCACCCGATAGACACAAAATAAGCCAAGATGGATAGTTAGAAAGCAACAATTGGTTGCCATCAGATACAAACCGTTGGAATCAGCGTTATTCAGCCAGTGCCTGCAGTAGGCACGAGTAGCGTTCAACGGGCGGAACTGACCAGTGTTTTAATAACATCGACGTATTGCGATCGTCTCCGACCCACACAGGAAGCAAGACACACTACAGCGCAGAATTCAGTAACTTTAGCGACAGACACTGTTGGTCGCATTCGTATGGACAAAAAAGTTCCAAGTTAAAGAAGTCTTAAATTCGGTCCTTCGGAGACAAACGGTTTATTCAACTAAGCAATCAGCGAAAATGACAGCACAATTAACCTGCAGAAAGTCTCGATTTAGATAACCAGGCTGCTTGCCTAACTAACAACATCGCTGTATTCATGAGACTCATACTCTGATACAGTCAGATAACCTCACTGCAGCTGAGAAGCGTAAACATCCAACCATTCGCTTCGCTCGTTTGCGGCAATCCGGTTTCTGGCTTCGTCACGTAAACCTGTCTTGTCTCTGACTGCATATTCACATTACAAAATGGGCTCCATAGGTGGGCAGCAACTTCTCCAGAGGCTTGAACACAAGACGATTAGGCGGTCGCATACGTGGATTGATCAACGACTTTCGGTAGCCAGTCGTCGTTGGTGGAGTCCCAACATCTAACATAAGCTGTGCGCCACAACTGGAAACCGTAAAATAAACGTTATCAGTCTACCCAACAGGGACTGCATAGCATCTGGGCTCGGCACCGGAAGGAATATATCGTCCCCGCATTGCGGACTTTTCGAAATGCAAAGGTCGGCCAATTTATGGGTTGAAAAAATAAGTTGTCGAGGTTCTCGAGCACAACTTCGTCCGAAGACCAAAAAACACATGTCGTAAGGGTGACGCAGAAAGATTAGGTGAAATATTTTGTTTAAAATGATGACCGTCGAAAGTGCAATAGAATCGCAACGATATTAAAATCATAACACCAAGGGTGCGTGGTGATAGCCGCAACGTAAGTGGATAGGCTAATCGAGTGCAGACCACGCGAACAAAAACATGATCGCATGAGCCTAGGGAAGAAGACGGAAACTGTCCAGTCACCAGTGAATGAAGCGCAGTTCGGGTACAGAAAGTGAGGAAACGAATTAGTACGAATGGCAACGAGCAAACAGTACATGTGCGTCAACGGCACCAGAGGAAGTGGGGACCAGTGAAGCGAGTATGGGCAGACATGCAAGTGGTGAACAGAATACGAAGCAAGTGCCGCCTACATTGGAGCTGATCATAATCGTACGGCCCAAAGGAACAGTCGAGAATTGGAGCGGCCATGTATGGCTCAAGTACGCTGTAGCCGTACCCAGAGCAGGTAACTTAGGCCGAGCACAGTGGATGAAATGCGCGTGCGGACCGGTGAGCAAAAGCAGACGGTACAAAAAAGCAACAGTGAGAAAAGACCAGTAAAAAATCGCCGCAACTGAACAGTGTTTCAGATGTTTCTTCGGTAAAATGACTACGTTTAGCCAATAACATAGTTGTGATTAATTATGTGTAGAGGGATTTGGTGTGATTTATTTTTAGTTCATCGCAATTAGATTACAAGGCGGATAGGCAAAGTACCGATCCAGAAAGACACCAGACGACCGTTTCGCCCAGACTGCTGCAAACTAACTTGATTCTCAGAAAGCCGCACGACAAAATGCGTATAGACTTAGTAAGTGAGTGTGCGATGAGTGAAAAAAGACCAGAAAGTTGATGAGGCTGAGAGTACCTGTAGGACTCATTATGACGATTTGCTGTCCAGGAGCACGATGAAGCGTGCCGGACGTGGTGGACATTACAGCCTGGACAGGGCGAGCTGGGGCTCCGCTGATGAGTATTGGTTTCATTGTGGCAGGTCTTGGAAGAACGGTTGTGGGAATTGTCTTGATAACTTTGGTGGCTGAAAGGATGTGAAAGAAGGCAATACAGTTGAATGGAGTCAAAGGTTTCAGGTCGACTCTGTTCTTACGGAAGAAATACCATGGTAGCAAAACAACACATACCTGTCGGGAGAGTCACGATAGGAGATGTTTGTTGAGGCGTAACTGGTTTGGGAGCTAAGGTTGGAGTTGTTGAAACCAGTTTGATAGGTTTTATCAAGCCGCCGGAAGTTTTGACCAAATGCACCACCTGTCCGGAAGCAGCTGCCACAGCGCCAGTTGGAGTACCTTGGGCCGAGATCAGCTGCTTGCCTCCAACAGTGATGACCTGAGTGATAAAGACACCAAATGGAGAAAAAACGGTCGGTAACTTATTAGCACTAAGGATGATAAGCGCACACGAATCAATGAGGCCCATTGTTTGTCGCATCGTGATTAGCCCTCAAGTGTGAGGTGTTCTGTGATAAGTGAGGGAGGTCCAACACCGATAATCAGAATTTCGGATTTGGATAGACATTCCCATTTGGTACACAAGCTACGACTCGGTGATGTGACGGACTTCAAAACCAGATAAGAAGGTACACTGGGTAGCTTATCCAATTGTATGATGCTACTTAAGTGGGAAGAGGGCATGGAATCAGATCAATAAATAAGGGAGTAACATCACCGCCACGGCGTAGTAATGATTAAATTGGAGTTCCAAAGCCGGAAAATATGTATAATGAAAATACCACAATTCGCAGATAAAAGTTAACAGACAAAGAAAAACGAAGGATATCGAGTAAGCATAAAAGGTGTTCACGTCGCAGTGGCAGTGCAGGATGAAAAGACGCTGGCTAGAGACTGCACTGTACTTGTGGTAGCAAGTACATAGGAGGATCTGTGAGAAGGCTGTCAGCAAGGATTGCAGAGCATGTTCCGCGAAACATGATCGCTAATGGCCTGAAGCTACCGACTAGCTCTATTGCCCGCCACATACTTGACTGCCCTGAATGCCAAAACCCAAGTGGCAATTTCAGGGTAGTTAGCAAACAAGCTACTCCTACTATAGTTTGCGGAAGCGACAGCAATTCGGCGGCTGAAACCAAATCTGTGCAAACAAACGGATTTCGTGACCACGCTAGCCCTTCCCTGGTGAGGCTACTGATTGCGTTTTCCTCTGAACGGGTCACGTGAGCCTAAGGACCTTCAAATGCTTTGAAATTTTTTGCTGTTAACGTCGCCCTGTGTTTTCCACTAACTGTATGTAAACAGCTGATGAGAACATGCGAAATTGCTGAATTCAGTAAATTCCGTTAAAATGTTGTTTCTTCTTGCTTTATTGAAATATCTGCAAACAATCAGAAAACCACGGACAAGCAAGCAAACGGATGAACAAATCAGAAAAAACGATAAAGTCAATGACGGCGAGCAATCACCTACTTGGGTGGTAATGCTCCACCAGTTTGTATTATAGATAAATATGAGGTTATTTCATAAAAGTTATAGTGTGAAAACCTATTTAAGTAAATGTTGACAAGCGTTTTGCACTAATTTTTCTTTGAATGAAAGATTTCTAAAACTGAGTATAAGGGGTAAATTTCTGTTTTCAGCTGTAATTTCTCATTGTTAACTGTGGGAGCGCAGTATATATGCTTATTAATTGATACGCAACCATTTTCACACACATCTTTCCGCTTTCATCCATCCCAACGAGGCATTTATTTGTTTCCAGAAACTAAATTGTGTTCTCTTATTTATATTCACAGCAACCTAGTTTAAAGGTATAAATTCCATAAAATAAGAAAATAATTGTTTCTTGCAAGAAATCGGACATCAAAGAAATTATTTTTTCTCGTCTATTATTTTAAGTTGAAGTCTCGCGCTACAGACTGATGAAACGCTACCGTATTGAATCGCATAATAAGTGATGCGTTATGGTGGCTCACAAGTCCGACTGGTGGTGCAATCTGTGCTTCTGTCCTTAAATTCGTGTCATTAAAGCGAAGACTGTTGGCATTGAGATAATAACAAATAATGAACACATCTATGATCCACGGGCAATCACTAAGTGATACTTCCAAGCGTTCTCGAGGCCACTCATAGCAGACTGCTGAGCGGTATGACGGAAGCAACCGAAATACTCCCCACGTTGAGCTTTGGGAAGAGACCGGTGACACCACATCTGAAAAGTAAACTGCGAGGCTGGACAGTTTAAAGATAATAATATTAGTTCAAATGGCCGACAACGTGTGATGGCTGCATATTCACAAGTCGCGGTATGGGGCTACACACTCATACCAGTATCTGCCTTCGACTTTAAAAATACCTTCGAACCGACCTACTGTGCCAATTTGTGCATATGTCAATGCTTGAAAGCTACAACAACAGAGGAATGCAGTGTCGGGAACGGACGACTCTGAAACTTTTCCCAGACAATGTTAATTTTATCAAGAGATTTCTAAACGGAGATTCAATGAGTTTGGGTAGATCTACACTAGCTCCCCACAGTCTACCAAAACAAGTGGGACGCCTTCAAAGCCGCTACTTTACAACGCAGTTAGTAACAATGTGACCGAAGTAGGAAAAGGGACCCAAGTTTAGGGGATTACCCAGGTCGACTGTTAGCATGATTTAGGATGCTACAAATGAGTCTTCGTTGGATTACACGGGAAAGGATAAGTTTAACGATAGCAAACAGTCCAGGAACAAGAAAGGGGACGAGAGAGACTGTCTCCTCGAGAGCAGTCCACTCTGACCCAACCCTATGGACTGGTATCCGAAGCAGAGGGATGACAAGAGACAGGGAATCAGGTGCAGAGCAAACAGCGTGTGCTTTCGACCACATTAAGCATGATTCCAATTATGGCTAACATTCGGTTAATATCAAACTGAATGAGTATCCGTGTACCATTACTGTCAAAGGAGCAATAAGGCTACAGTCCACTAGCGCCTAAAATGCTGTTTTGAAGAAAGAATAACGAATTCGCCACACCTTCGTAAATGGAGGGTGCTGAGATAAGTTGGTGTAACTACAGATCCTTGTCACTTATGTATGAGAGTGGGGCTGCCTGGAGACATTTGGAAGATACCAACATGCTGGCAAACGATCAAACAGCTTTAAGAGCCAGTCTCATCAACCCCCACAGGATTGTCAGGAGAAAACTGTCAAAAGTTGGCATTCGTCAAATTCCGTGTCAATATTCGTGGAACGGTGTCAATTGCGTCCGATTAGTTTAAAGTGACTGCTGTGGGTGACGATAAACACCAAGCAAGAGCAAAGCAAGACGAATAACAAACTATAACTCACTTGAGGTTTTGGCTGGATCGCGATTGTCGACGGAGCGCGTATAATAGTCATCCCGGCAGGAATGACACCGGACACCGACGTCTGTGGAACAGCGGTTATCGCAGCTGCACGCCCAGTCACAGCACTATTCGGAACCGGAGTGTATTTCAATCCGGTTGGTGTGACGACGGTCGGGGCCCTCGTAGTTCCTAAGGCTATCCCAGGAGTCGAAATAATTGTCGTGACCATGGGGGCGGAGATAGTGCTGTTCAACCGATTACCCGGCGTTAATGTACCCGAAGTTGCCGTAGCGGCAACGTTAGCTAGTGCGTGCAGTGAAGTTGGGGTCATGGAGGATGCGATCATGCTGGTCCCAGTAACTGATTGCGCAGTGGTTCCAAACGCAGGTAAGATTCGCTGGTGATGAAAAAGACAGTGTTTCACTTCTGAGGACGAAAAGCTTAGGTTCGCAGATGAGACAGAGACTAATGACAAATAGCAAATGACAGAAGTCTTCGACTAGAAGTTAGAACAGGACCGAGTGCATCACTAAGAGGAACAGCCGGTATGTGTACCAAGGTCCGAGCAGCTGGGAAAATAGACGGAAGTACGAATCCGTCAGAAATGCCTGGGAAAGTAAAAAGCACTAGTTGTCTGGTCCAGATTGAGATATCGATCGAACTAAATTGTACCTGGGGGACCGTAGTTGATCTGCTGAAATTTCCTCCGCTCATCGCAGCGGTTGTTGGGGGCTGCTTGATACCAATCGGCTCGGGGGTTGCGGAGGGTAACGTACTCGAGGAAGAGGAAGCGGGCGAAACATCATACTTTTGTATCTGCAGGACGTACGCATCCGCGGTCGGCACTACGCCCCAAGTGACCTCCAGGCTTTGAGTTCCTGCCCGAACCAGCTGCACACGGGTTGGAGCGCAGGGGCGGTCGGTTTCCAGGAACCATAAGTCTTTGAAGCACACCTGTGGGGTGTCGGATGAACAAGAGGTTACAATGAGATGATAAATGCAGGCTGTCTGACCACATGCAAATGAGTAATCAGATCGCAACACAGTAG